>WNWK01001378.1:42500-288925 GCA_009830355.1 Cherax destructor
TGAGTTAGAAGGATGGATCAGAGAATAACCCTGCAGACATGGACCAGTAGGCCTGCTGCAGTACTCCTTACTTCTTATGGTCTTATTTCGACTTATGATCCCCCTCTCCCCCCTGCAACTTCAGCATCTGGCTCCAGTGATAAATGAAAGACTCCATTTTCATGCCTCACTTAAACATTGATCGACTGTGCGGTTGAGAGACTGTTCACCTCACAATTCCTTATTCAAGGCTGAAGAATTGATGATCTTAAATTTTCCTCTCCACTGCTTACGTTCTCAATTGAGGCACATGTGTTTTATTAACCATCTTGGGACTAGAGGTAAGATGGTAAAGTGGCCTTGAAGGGAGTAGGACGTAAGATGAGAGGTAGGGAAAGAAGTGGTCCTTGGAGAAAGTGGGACATAAGGTGGTAGTGACTGGATGTGGGAGGAACCATAAGTTGAAAGTGTTGGAGGAGGGAGGGAAAGCAAAGAAAACGAAAGTCGAAATAAACAACGGCAAAATGAACCGAGTGTCAGGAACAATGCTAACAGTCAACCCGGGGCCCTGCTCCTAGACAGTTTGCCCTGACAGGTTTATTGAGTGGCGCTTCGTTCTGCCAACCTACCCCATCCCTCTCCCTCTTCCCACTGGCGCGTCCTCCCTCACGACTCTCCTGGAACTGCATTACTGCGAGATTTTTAGCACTGTTAACGTCAGAACTAGATTCCGACACACAATATACGGTAACTCGTAAATATCTATGTGAACATGGATGATAAAGCGGCAATAGGTAAAGAATATGTCGTTTAACACTCCCACCTCACAGTAAATAACACTCCCACCTCACAATAAATAACACCCCCACCTCACAGTAAATAACACTCCCACCTCACAGTAAATAACACTCCCACTTCACAGTAAATAACACTCCAGCCTCACAGTAAATAACACTCCCACCTCACTGTAAATAACACTCCCACCTCACAGTAAATAACACTCCCACGTTCTCTCAAGTGTACGACAATCACACGAGGTCTTAATTAGGCTTGGAATAATTGGAGGCAATTACTCTTTTTTTGCAATTACAATTACTTGATGTTAAAAATAAAAAAAATTAATTACACAATATTTTGATTTTAATTATTTCATTTAAGTACTTCAAATTTTATTAATATTTGATTCAGCGTTAAAAAATAGAAATAATAAGCAAACATTGTTTTCATATTCTGTATTTAAATATATCTAAACAAATATATCATTAGTGCATCTTCAATCACAGCCAAACAGCTGGAGAAGAAGTGCATAATAATTGTTGTACTAAATCAAAGAAAGATCCAGGAAGATTACAAATATTATATAAGCTTTATTTTACTTAATATACTTTACCGTGTAAGATCTAAGACATTTATAATAATATTTTTTTTCCTTCACTGCCGTATATCTGGAAAATCATAGAGGGACCAGTGCCAAATCCGCACATGGAAATCACTCCCTGCTAAAGACTCAGCAGGCAGTGCAACATACCCGAATGAAAAGCAGGGATGCCATGTGTACACTGAGAGACAACACAATAAGTGGCATGGGCCCAAGACTGTTTAAATGCCTCCCAGCATACATAAGTGGGATTACCAATAGACCAATGGTTGTCTTCAAGTAGGTGCTGGACAGGTACCTAAGTCAGTACCTGACCAGCCCGGCTGTTGTTCGTACGTCGGTCTGCGTGCGGCCGGCAGTAACAGCCTGGTATATCAGGCCCTGATCCAGGCACTGATCAGACCTGGTCATGGACCTGGCCGCGGGGGCGTTAACCCCCGAAATACCCTCCAGGTATAATTCAGGTATGCCATTTAAGCAAGAAAACTCTACCTAGAAGCTAAACCAATTTAGAAAAAATTGCCATGAATTGTTGCAAATTTTTTTAAAAACGTTATTTCACAACGTGTAGAATAATGAAAGTAATATTGACTTGAATCATGCACACCAATATGCATATGTTATATTCATTTAAATGTATTACACTTCATTAAGATTCAAGTATGGAAGGTACTTATAAATTTCTGGGTTGGACTTTATCAGAAGTTTGTGCGAGGTTGAAAGTACTAGTTGCGCTCTTCTGGGATTAAAATAGTTTCCTGCTGTGCTAAATGCTCTCTGACGGTGCTGAAGTCGCTGTGCAACTCAATATTTCCTTAGCTCGTTTCTTCACAGGGTACGTCGCTTGAGGGGAATCCTTCTAATGGGACAAGCGATCTGTTTCAAATGGAGAAATATCCTCTTGTATATACTTTTTTAAAATTTGTTCTTGTTCATTAAGAATTATTATTATTATAATCAAAGAAAGCGCTAAACCGACAAGGGTCATACAGCGTTGCAAATTAAGAAGACATAACCCAAGAAAGGTGGGACCTCTTAGGTGGATTTAGCTTAGACTCGGATGATTCAGCCTTTTAGACCATTTCACACCCCATTCTCAGAATAGTTTGTCACAATGATCATGATATCTTATAACACCTGTTATCTCCTGGTGGAAGCCAATTAATCTTGAAGATATAATATAGGAAAAAAATTGCAAATGAATTAAGTCTTCGTTTTATTGCTTCGTGTAAGACTTTTTTGCGTGTAAGACTTAACCAAAGATTCACAGGACAGGTCAGAATCTAATAACTGCTGCTTTGATTACAGTGGACTAATAATTACTGGTCCAGTTGTTGAGATGATGGTCATATTATCTTCTTTCACTTGTTTCATTATTTCTTTAAATGATTTAAGAACTGTCACAACTTTCTTTAGTACTGCGATCTGCATTAAAGATAATTTATTTATTTTTATTTTTCCTACCACTCAAAATTTTTACAACCTTGTTGACATGTTCAGATCCATTCAGAATTTACTTGATCACCTCAATTTGTGAATTCAGTTTTGTTACATTTTTAGATTGCAAATAAATACCTTTCTCTTGGAGGAATGGTGCAGCACAAGTTGACCTTACGATTGAAATCACTAAAGAAGATTTTTTTTAATTGTTGTAGATAAAACAGAATTATTGGCCTCTGAATTAGTGAGACACCTTTTAAACAAAGTTGTTGAGACTGAATAAAACAAATTATATGTTCTGGCATAAAGAAATTGTGAACATTTTTCGAGTCTATTTCCTCCACGGTTATATATGCCTCTTTCTGATCCTGATAAGGTACGTCTTCATGTTCAATGACATAAAAATTAGAGAGAGACACATCAAAAGCCTTAATTATTGATGAGACATTTTCTCATGCAAAATACTTTACATTACCTCTGATAGTATAAGAATCAAACAGCTCCTCGTATGTATTTGTGATGTTGAAGACATATGTCTCTCTCTTTAAATATGTCATATGTCATAAGCAAGAACTCTTGACTTCAGTTCCCAGTTCTTGTTTATAAAGTGAGTTGTGATTGGTCAAAAGATCTAATGACAGATTAACTCTGCTGTGATCTTGGAATTCTTCTTTCATCCCGGCCTCTACCTTTCTCGCGTATGCTGGTAGAAGTAGTTCGAATTATTGATCGTACAGGAATCACAAAGTTTGGTTCTACTTCTAGAAGAAGATCCGTGCAAGAAGAACCTGTCCACAGTATACAGTGGCAGCTGGTCATATACAATAGAATGCAGGATTTTTTTTTTTTTTTTTTTTTTTTTGCTAATCATATTTGTCTAAAAAAAATTCGGCTGAACTTCACTAACTTCTCGGTGTCACTCTTGAAATAGGACAACATAGACGATTGTCTCTGTGTACTGTCGTCACTTCCAGTAGCCCTCTGTCATTTTCTTCTGTGAATTGTCTTGCTTCTCTTTTAAATCCTCAGTATACTTTTTTTCACTACTACCTTTTTACGTGTGTTGAGGTTTTAAGTAACCTTCACAGAAGCCTTAATCATCTTTCCGCAACTCCTGTACTTAGCTGCCTGACCGTTCTTGACTGAGACTTAAGTACTTCAGAGAGTGCAGTAATGATACTTCCACTAAATGTTTAATTCTTATTGACATCAGTGCACTGTTGCTCCAACTGCAAATAAACGACGACCCAACATGTGTGAAATGAGAAGAAAAAATTTCTTAAGCACAGTTTAGTTAATTGAGGTAACAACATGCATTACTGGCCTTCCCCGTCCACCCTTATATAATAAATATTCGGGAATGAGGCTACGCTGTTAAGCAATAACACTCATATAACAGTGGCGAAAAATGTAATTTGAAGCAAGTAGAGCAAATGATAATATAGACGATGTTGGTAGAATTACGGATAATATGTTAGGTAAAAGGACACATGTGCAAGTAATGTGACATTTTTATTACAGCAAAGTTTCGTTCTCCAGGAGCTTTGACAAGCTGTTACGGTAACGACTTGACAAAATTCATGGAGAGCGAAACGTTGCAACAATGAAAATGTCACATTAGTTGCACATATGTCCTTTTACCTATCATAAATGATGTAACCTATTTCCATTAAACAATTTTGCCTTTCACTATCCTTCCTTGCGCTTTGCTCTCATGAAACTGCATAAAAACATTACAATAAACTCGAGAGCCAACTAAATTATAAAGCTCCATAATGGCTTATCTCTCTCACCAAAATTATTAACCATAACAGGAAACAGTTTCTCATCATCCGTGTTATTGCTCGTCCATAGACGTTATTGAGTCAGAATTGTTCATGAAACCCATGAACGCTTTTTTGGTCGAGTATTTATGACCAGCAGCTTCTTGTTGTTAAAAAAATAAACTCTGCCTCTTAATTCTCGCACCACTTTCAAAATGAAACTCCTTAAAATCATAGTAAAAAAACACATCTGACACGAGGCAAGTATGAGTTACCTTTTTATTCACTCCAGCTGAGGGAGGATCTCAGATTCCCAGTCACTCTTAGCCGACGCAAATATAACTCAAGCTAGTACAAGTACTACATGTGATCGAAACAACGAGAATCACATCAGAAGGTACAGTTATGTACCATTTGATGTGTACTTTCAATCTGGCATCAGCCCATCATAGTGCCTCAGTTTCATGATGTAATTAAAGCAGGTTTAAGCTTAACAACACTCGTTTATAATTACAATTATTTTTTAATGTGTAAGTTCAATTACAACTACTAAAAATATATAATTACATTGTTTCAGTGACAAATGCAATCACTCCACGCCTGGTCTCATTGGCTGACAAACACTTGCATAAAGTGGTGAACTAACACTCATGGCCTCCGGTGGAGAATAAATGCACATAACCCAAAGTGGAGAACAAACACACATGGTCTGAGGTGGAGAACAAAAACACACATGGTCTGAGGCGGAGAACAAACTTTTCCTCAGATGGAGAACAAGAGCAGATGACCCAAAATATAGAACATACGAACATGGTTGCAAATGGAGAGCAACCACACATGGTCCCAAGTGGAGAACTATTACAAATAAAGAAAACATTTGTAATAAACGACTGTTTGGGATACTGAGTAAAATCTCATTTTTCAGATTTTTATTATATTAAATATATATATTATTAATATAAAATCATATAATCTGAATAAAAACATATAATCTAATATTCTGTGTAAAAAAATATATTTACACAATCATAGTACAATAAAATATCACAAGCAAATCATATACTTAGTGATGTGTCAAGTCGCTGCCAACTTCGTGTCACGCAGGACACTGCCATACCTCGTCATGATACTCCTTCTCCACCGTGTCCTCAGACACCCTTATCTCTGTGTTACACACACCATCGCTTAGGGTCACTCACGACACCTCTGTGCCACATGGCACGCCCCCTGCATCATGAACCATTCTCTATTACAATCCTGTACAACGCGTCTTGACCTACACCAAATACACGACAACTTGTGTCGTGCCACCGTCACAAACTCTCTGCATACACCACTGAAACCCTGACACTCAGGTTAACAATCTCCGGTTAACAATCTCCGGGTACAGTCTCGGGTACAGTCTCAGGTACATCGTCGCAGGTACATAGTAGATTCTGGTGACCTCGCCTTTCTCCTTGTTGTAGGCTATCACCAGCACCACACTGCATGAGTCTGCAACTCTCACGCAGGTCTGATTGGCGAACTCCAGTAGTATGTCAGTGAGCTTGTCACCAGCACCACACTGCAACTCTCATGCAGGTCTGACTGACGAACTCCAGTAGTATAACAGTAAGCTGGTGGACTCTCCAATGTTGACTAGGGGAGAGTCTCGATGACACTGTCAGTCAAGCCGGCCCGGCAGTCAAACATCAGGTCTGATGACGTAACCCCTTGACTGCCGGCCGGTGAGGTAATTACCTAACTACCATTGTTAGGTAGGGGGCCGTAACAAGAACAAACAGGCAAGGCCTCAGGTGGAGGACAAACATACTCTAAACAAAGACATCACGCTGCATTCTGTGCTTCAGCGATTCAGTGAAAACAGTATAATATTAGAATAGTTGAGATAGATGTAAATTCATTCACTTTTATTGTTGGTAACAGTCTTTGAAACTTAAAATAACTAGATTTGATTCCTTCGCTTCGCTATCCCAGAAAGGTATTCTCTGTATTCCATTACCCCAGCGCCCTCTACCTCAACCCACGCAACATGAATATTATATGGTGGCTATAGAATTCTAATGCAGAAGAATATATTTATATCTATGCGACTGTGCGTGCATATACGTGCGTAAGTAAACATATGTCTATATGTAAACTTGTGTGCATGCCTGCTTGAGCGTATGTATGCATGTACGACGGTTGCACTCTCATATACCATGTAACCCTCCCTGCCGGGGACACTAGGCCCACTGCCACAGTCTGCGCATGGGTCAACTGTCTTCGCGTCAGTCCACGGTGGGTCGTAGTCACTCGTAGGCTCAGTTTACATCGAAGCTTTGACGATGACATATTTCGGCTGCGGCTCGCCAAATATACTCCACAGTGAAAGACAAGAAATACAATGAAGGCTATCAGTAACCCTGATAGGCTTTAATCCCCCTTTAGTATGCTTGTATACGGTGTATGTGTGATATGCACTTGTGTATATGTATCCATATACTTCTGTATACACGTGTTTATGTATACGTACTTGCATATGTATGATTGCGAGCACATGTACTCACCTGCATGTGGTTACAGGGAGGTAGTCTCTGCTCCTAGTTTCGCCTCTTAGCTGGCATTTACTGGGTTAACTTTCTCCTGTCTTACAGAGCCTTATCGTGCCTCTTCTTAAAGCTATGAATGAATCCTGCCTCTACCCCTCCACTCTATGTCTTTCCATATCGGAACTACTCTAAGGTTGAACACACATTTTCTATAACCATTGTGATTTACATGAGGTTAACTATAGTATAACGTCACCTAACTGTCCCCTTTGTTTTGTTCACCGTCTGAATATTGTAGCTAGTGGCACACACAGTGCTTCCGCTCCCTCTCATAGACCCCACAAACTTATTTGGTCCGATTGCTCTCCAGGAATGGAGTTGCCGCAATAGTTTTCTGACCTCTTGCCGTATATACCGTATCCAGCACTTGCTAGTAATATATATATATATATATATATATATATATATATATATATATATATATATATATATTATATATAATATAGAGAGGTACCAGCTCTGGAACTGTCCTGGGGACCCTCATCCTCAGAGAAGAGAATAAACTTGCTTCAGGGAAAACTCAGTTCTCCCTGAAGCTGTTTGAAAATTTTCTCCTACCACCCGATATATTTTCTATAAACTTTATTTAAAGACAAAATACATTGACAAGAATACAATAGGGAGTAAAACAACATAGATAACTACTCAGAGCTACATGTCAAATACTTCGTCCAGCTCCCCGGCAGTGGACCGCGTGTCCAGAATGCTGCAGGCATTTCCCCTCTGGATCGCAAAACTGAGTCTCTGAAAGAGGAAGCTGGCCGCCCTGTGGTCCATGATTTCTATGATGAGTTTTTCCCCCAGCTCTTTGAAAAACTTTAGAGCACACTTGCCCCATGCTCCAAGGGTCTCCGACCCTATTGGGCCTTCATATTTGCGGGTCTTCTGGGTCTTCCTGTGGCTGGCAGCTCCACCCCCTTCGGCTACGGAGCATGGCAAGTAGGTGTCTGCCATTGTGGCAGCACAGGTGTAGTCCCAAGCAATCTGCTTACCATCCTTCCAGGGTAGCATAGTGGCTCCATCAGGACGCTTTTGACTTCCATCAGACCTCTGCACTTGGTGTTCTCGTTGAGCTGGGCAAAGGGCTGTGGCGAGGCTTCTCTTTATGATGTCATTGCCCACCTCATGTCTAGCATACTTCCCTTCTGATGTGTGACACACGAGACCATGAAGTCCGAACTGATCAACCGTCGCCCTGCCGCAAATACACCACAGTTCGGTGAGTATGGGGGCGGCAACACTAATCCGAATGGCCTCTGGGTCGAGTCGAGTGCCCAGGGAGGAATTGGGAACAGCTAGAAGGAAATCTCCTGTGTGTGGTGCCTTCACCGCTAGGAGACGAGCTTTGTCCTTTCCTGAAGTGTTGGTGAGCATTGTGTTGGCAATTTTTTCCATGATCGGTTTGTCCCAGTGGGACTGTTTGTGCTCTTTTGGAGGAGTTGGTCTACTGGAGGAGTCTGCAAGGGTGTCCCACAGCACGGCTGCTTCAATGAACCTGGGATCTTGAGCTCCCACTACACCTCTCAAGCGTTCGGGGACAATCTTCTTGACTAATCCGCAGGAGGCCAAACACGACGACAGAAATGCAGGTAAAGCTACCTGCTTTGCTTTGCGCACCCCTATACCTCCCAGTCGCACTGGGAGGGTTGCCAACTCCAATTGCCGATCCTCTATTGACAGATTCAGTGCCTTCTTAAAGGTTGATCTCAGGTGTGCGTCATACTCGTCAAGTGTTGGGTTGTCAAAAGAGGGTGCGCACCTCAAGAAGTAAGTGAGTCTAGGCATAGTAAGACACCTTGTGAAAAGATACAGGGCATCATGGGCATCAAGATCACTTATTCTCTCCTCCATTCTCTTCAGGTCATTCACTTAGTCCTTGAGGACCGTGTCGATGGCCTGATGACCCAGCGGTGCTCCCAAGAGGGTACTGTCGGATGGAGTGGTAGTAGAGGCTTCCGGGAGGATTGTTCGCACAGCATTGATTATTTCCTGGTTCGTTGTGATGATTTCACACTTGGAGGGATTGAGGATGAGTCCTAAATCAACATAAGCGTTAAGGGCGGTGACTGAGCCAGACAGCAGATTCATAGTTTTTTTTTAACCCTGGACCAGAGAAAACGTAATGTTTTTCCTCCACCCGACTCACCACTCGATAGCATATAAACATTGCATGTTTATATGCTATGTAGTAACGTGTTTCTTACAGAATTTTGAAGAAAATATCATAGATGGATTAATGAAAATGTCTATATTAACCTAAAATAAACATTTAATGTCCCCAAGAGTGATTATTATTACGTATTAGTATTATACCTATGGCGTTAAGACTAGAGGAACACTCTTAGTGAACGAGTAACAAAGGCATGTTTATATGGTATGTAATGTGTTTCTTATATAATTTTTAAGAAAATATCATAGATGGATTAATGAAAATGTCTATATTAACGTAAAATAAGACATTTAATGTGCCCAAGAGTGAGTCACGAACGTATGAGCGGCCCAGGTGCACATGTCTGGTACCAACGATTATTTCCAAGTGGATGCTCGAAATCCGGAGAAAATTTTCGCCGAAAAAGTTATCGAAATCCGAATGGCTCGATTTCCGAACCAGCCAAAGGCCGGACTTGAGTCCTGGAAATGGGAAGTACAATGCCTGCACTTTAAAGGAGGGGTCTGGGATAGTGACAGTTTTGAGGGACTATTCTAAACTGTAGTATCTGAGCGCCTCTGCAAAGACAGTGATTATGTGTGAGTGAGGTGAAAGTGTTGAATGATGATGAAAGCATTTTCTTTTTGGGGATTTTCTTTCTTTTTGGGTCACCCTGCCTCGGATATTATGAAATTATTCAGTAATCATAACTGTCCCGGGTGCCTGAGCCTAACACAAAAATCTTAAATAACAAAAAATTGTATTAAAGCAATCTTAATGCTGAATATTTTCCCAAACGACCGGAGTACGGTTGGGTAAGGAAGAAGAAGGGGCAAATAAAAATAGAACAGGAGAGGAGAACAGTAATTAAGCCCTGAATGCGAGGGGAGAAAAAACAAAACAAGAACGCTGAAATGAATTCAAACGCAGTTTATGTTAGAAATTAACTAAAAGAGAATAAACGATTAAATTCAACATTCATACCAGCTGATTTAAATATACATATTATACTATATACACCGAAGAGTATCTCTCAGTAGATATATACTGAGGGTTTTAAATTAACTCACATTTTGTGGATTAAATTATTCTTGACAGGTAGTGAAAAGGAAATATACAGCTTCAATGACTTTCTTGTAATCAATAAGCCTAAAATCCGGTTAACCAGCTAACCTGTCCAGTTACCTATTTGTATAAGAGGAATATTGTTCATGCTCACGTTGCTTCATTTTTTCCACACCGCCCGTAGTTTTATATATATATATATAAAACTAGGTAGTAGGTTGGTAGACAGCAACCACCCAGGGAGGTACTACCGTCCTGCCAGGTGACTGTGAAACAGAAACCTGAAACTGTTTTACATGATGGTAGGATTGCTGGTGTCTTTTTTCTGTCTCATAAACACGCTGGATAACAGGTATATCTAGCTACTTCTACTTACACTTTAGGTCACACTACACTGGCATACACATGCATATATATACATACACACATCTAGGTTTTTCTTCTTTTTCTTAATAGCTCTTGTTCTTTTTATTTTCTCTATTGTCCATGGGGAAGTGGAAAAGAATCTTTCCTCCGTAAGCCATGCGTGTCGTATGAGGCGACTAAGATGCCGGGAGCAATGGGCTAGTAACCCCTTCTCCTGTACAAATCTACTAGAAACGAGAAGAAGAAAAACTTTATAAAATTGGGTTGTCTGAATGTGCGTGGATGTAGTGCGGATGATAAGAAAGAGATGATTGCCGATGTTATGAATGAAAGAAGTTGGATGTCCTGGCCCTAAGCGAAACAAAGCTGAAGGGGTAGGCGAGTTTCAGTGGGGAGAAATAAATGGGATTAAGTCAGGAGTATCTGAGAGAGTTAGAGCTAAGGAAGGGGTAGCAATAATGTTGAAGGATCAGTTATGGAAGGAAAAGAGGGAATATAAATGTTAAATTCAAGGATTATGTGGATTAAAATAAGGGTCGGATGCGAAAAGTGGGTCATAATAAGCGTGTATGCACCTGGAGAAGAGAGGAGTGTAGAGGAGAGAGAGAGATTTTGGGAGATGTTAAGCGAATGTATAGGAACTTTTGAACCAAATGAGAGAGTAATTGTGGTAGGGGACCTAAATGCTAAAGTGGGAGAAACATGCAGAGAGGGTGTAGTAGGTACGTTTGGGGTGCCAGGTGTAAATGATAATGGGAGCCCTTTGATTGAACTTTGTATAGAAAGGGGTTTAGTTATAGGTAATACATATTTTAAGAAAAAGAGGATAAATAAGTATACAAGATATGATGTAGGGCGTAATGACAGTAGTTTGTTGGACTATGTATTGGTAGATAAAAGACTGTTGAGTAGACTTCAGGATGTACATGTTTATAGAGGGGCTACAGATATATCAGATCACTTTTTAGTTATAGCTACAGTGGGAGTAAAGGTAGATGGGATACAAGGAAAATAGAATCAGTAAGTAAAAGAGAGGTGAAGGTTTATAAACTAAAAGAGGAGGCAGTTAGGGTAAGATATAAACAACTATTGGAGGATAGATGGGCTAGTGAGAGTGTAGGCAATGGTGTCGAAAATGTATGGGGTAGATTTAAAAATGTAGTGTTAGAGTGTTCAGCAGAAGTTTGTGGTTACAGGCGAGTGGGTGCGGGAGGGAAGAGGAGCGATTGGTGGAATGATGATGTAAAGAGAGTAGTAAGGGAGAAAAAGTTAGCATATGAGAGGTTTTTACAAAGTAGAAGTGATGCAAGGAGGGAAGAGTATATGGAGAGAAAATGAGAGGTTAAAAGAGTGGTGAAGCAATGTAAAAAGAGAGCAGATGAGAGAGTGGGTGAGATGTTATCAGCAAATTTTGTTGAAAATAAGAAAAAGTTTTGGAATGAGATTAATAAGTTGAGGAAGCCTAGAGAACAAATGGATTTGACAGTTAAACATAGGAGAGGAGAGTTATTAAATGGAGAGTTAGAGGTATCGGGAAGATGGAGAGAATATTTTGAGGATTTGTTAAATGTTGATGAAGACAGGAAGCTGTGATTTCGTGTGTAGGGCAAGGAGGAATAACATCTTGTAGGAGTGTGGAAGAGCCAGTTGTGGGTGTAGGGAAGTTCGTGAGGCAGTGGGTAGAATGAAAGGGGGTAAGGCAGCTGGGATTGATGGGATAAAGATAGAAATGTTAAAAGCAGGTGGGGATATAATTTTGGAGTGGTTGGTGCTATTATTTAATAAATGTATGGAAGAGGGTAAGGTACCTAGGGATTGGCAGAGAGCGTGTATTGTTCCTTTGTATAAAGGCAAAGGGAACAAAAGAGAGTGCAAAAATTATAGGGGAATAAATCTTTTGAGTGTACCTGGTAAAGTGTATGGTAGAGTTATTATTGAAAGAATTAAGAGTAAAACAGAAAGCAGGATAGCAGATGAACAAGGGGCTTTAGGAAAGGTAGGGGTGTGTAGACCAAGTGTTTACAGTGAAACATATAGGTGAACAGTATTTGAATAAGGGTAAAGATGTTTTTGTGGCATTTATGGATTTGGAAAAGGCGTATGATAGGGTAGATAGGGGGCAATGTGGCAGATGTTGCAGGTGTATGGAATAGGAGGAAGGTTACTGAAAGCAGTGAAGAGTTTTTATGAGGATAGTGAGGCTCAGGTTAGAGTGTGTAGGAGGGAAGGGGACTATTTCCCAGTAAAAGTGGGCCTTAGACAAGGATGTGTGATGTCACCGTGGTTGTTCAATATATTTATAGATGGGGTTGTAAGAGAAGTGAATGCGAGGGTCTTGGCAAGAGGTGTTGGGCTAAAAGATAAAGAAGCAAATACAAAGTGGGAGTTGTCACAGTTGCTTTTTGCTGATGACACTGTGCTTTGGGAGATTCTGAAGAGAAGCTGCAGAGGTTGGTGGATGAATTTGGTAGGGTGTGTAAAAGAAGAAAATTGAAAGTGAATATAGGAAAGAGTAAGGTGATGAGGATAACAAAAGAATAGGTGACGAAAGATTGGATATCAGATTGGAGGGAGAGAGTATGGAGGAGGTGAATGTATTCAGATATTTGGGAGTGGACATGTCGGCGGATGGGTTTATGAAGGATGAGGTGAATCATAGAATTGATGAGGGGAAAAGGGTGAGTGGAGCACTTCGGAGTCTGTGGAGACAAAGAACCTTGTCCATGGAAGTAAAGAGGGAATGTATGAGAGTATAGTTATACCAACGCTCTTATATGGGTGTGAAGCATGGGTGATGAATGTTGCAACGAGGAGAAGGCTGGAGGCAGTGGAGATGTCATGTCTGAGGTCAATGTGTGGTGTGAATATAATGCAGAGAATTCGGAGTTTGGAAATTAGGAGGAGGTGGGATTACCAAAACGATTGTCCAGAGAGCTGAGGAGGGGTTGTTGAGGTGGTTTGGACATGTAGAGAGAATGGAACGAGACAGAGTGACTTCGAGAGTGTATAAATCTGTAGTGGAGGGAAGGCGGGGTAGGGGTCGGCCTAGGAAAGGTTGGAGGGAGGGGTAAAGGAAGTTTTGTGTGCGGGGGGCTTGGACTTCCAGCAAGCATGTGTGAGCGTATTTGATAGGAGTGAATGGAGGCATATGGTTTTAATACTTGACGTGCTGTTGGAGTGTGAGCAAAGTAACATTTATGAAGGGATTCAGGAAACCGGCAGGCCGGACTTGAGTTCTGGAGATGGGAAGTACAGTGCCGGCACTCTGAAGGAGGGGTGTTAATGTTGCAGTTTTATAACTGTAGTGTAAAGCACCCTTCTGGCAAGACAGTGATGGAGTGAATGATGATGAAAGTTTTTCTTTTCGGGCCACCCTGCCTTGGTGGGAATCGGCCGATGTGTTAATAAAAAAAAAAAAAAATAATATATATATATATATATATATATATATATATATATATATATATATATATATATATATATTTATATAATATATATATATGTCAATGAAATCACGAAACAAGTGATTTTGAATCATTAACAGAACTGTGGCTTGGCCAGGACTCGACCCTGGGAATGGAAATGCAGGGTCGAGTCCTGGCCAAGCCGCAGTTCTGTTAATTATTTAAATATATATACATATATATATATTTACCAAACTGCGGCAGGCCAGGGCTCGACCCCACGATACATTGTCCTGCCTCAAGAGAAAACACAATGTACGTGTCACCATATTCATTCCGCCACCGATCGGTGGCGGAATGAATACACTACACCACATGTTCACCACACCACATGTTCGCCACACCACATGTTCACCACACCACATGTTCACCACACCACATGTTCACCACACCACATGTCCACCTTCCTACCCACTTACCGTCTCACCAAACTCGCTCATCTATCCACCTATCTTCCATCCTTATCCACCCGGCAAGTAACCCAACTTTTTCAGCCAACCCATCCACCTATCCATTTACTCACCTCCCTCATCCACCACCCTCCCACCCTTCTTATCCTAACACCAAGTCATCCATCCACAAAACCATCAACCCCATTAACACACACACATCCCACTTCCAATCTACCCACGTTCCTACCTTTTCCCTATTCACCAATCCACCTCTTTTTCATCCCCGCCTAAACTGCTCCCCGCTTCCCCTCCTACAACTCCTCCCCACCTCCCCTCATACCACTCATCCTCACCTCGCATCCTACAGCTCCTCCCCACCTCCCCTCTTATAACTCCCTCACCTATCTATTCACTTGCCACGACCCACTCGCCGCAACCCTCTCCCCCCCACTCGTCGCCTCCACCCCCCTCCCGGAAAGTTAGCAACAAACCCAGAGACATGTTCAGGCGCGCCAATTACTGCAGATTGCCTGGCTGCATCGCAAATTCTCTGCAGCTGCTTGGTAAATTTATGCCCGGGCCTCTTCTCTGGTGGCGCTGTGAGTCGCTTAGTGGCCAGACATTAAATGCATTATTGGAACCTCATATATGTGGTGGCGAATATTCTAGTGGGGTAAATCCTGGATGGAGATGTGTTTCGAAATATTTTTTTATTTTTTTTGCAACTCGGGGTGCTAAAAAGTGAGTTGTTTTTTAAAATTTCCTGTTGATGAGTAATGTAGTGATATAATTAATTGCTTCATTTGCATTATTTATTCATTATTTGTATTTTCATTAGCGCGCACAGCACACACGGCAAGCGCGTGGTGCTCCCCCCTTCACACACACACACACACACACACACTCACACACACACACACACACACACACACACACACACACAACATATATATATATATATATATATATATATATATATATATATATATATATATATATATATATATAATTAAGTTCTTTCTAAATTTTTCTCTTATACGTTTCAAGTTATTTTTTCATTTGTGTGTGTTAGTTACCATTTTGTCCTAGGCACATGTCAATTAGACACTAGGCCTGTTGTATGTATGTGTGTGTGTAAGGAAACACTTCGAAATGTTTCTGCCCCACCGGGAATTGAACCCGGCCCCTCCGTGCGTGAAGCGAGAGCTTTACCCACTAGGCCACCGGGGGCTGTGTGTGTGCGTGTGTGTGTACGTGTGTGTGTGTGTGTGTGCCTACATGTATGTGTGTAATATGTATGTGTGTGCGTGCGTGCGTGGTTGCGAATGTATAATAACTTGTTTTAACCTAAAATTTAGTCTACTATTCACAACTTAATCATTTCAATTACTCTAGGTAAACTTTTATTGCTTGTTCCCTCTTCCCTCTAGGGAGCTGCTACCTTCATGTTGACGAGGAGCTCTTGGTTCAAGAAACTGGTCTGTTCCCCCCCCTTTCTCGGATCTAACCCACACGCCTTCCATTTCCTCATTCACTATATGACCTCTACGGGTTTAGTGATTCCCTCTAATTAAAAAAAAAAAAGTTTTTTGTTACTAAAGTTTTTCCAGACGGCTATTCAAGTACCGATACCGAAGGAATTTTTCCCCATAAGAAATAATGAAAGTTAGATTAATCTATCAGTGAGATTTCATGACTCACTGTGTCCTGTAACAATGCTCTTGTGTACCATAATTAATTTCACTGAACTTGAATACATGCTCTTAACTGGGATATTATAATAAATTTTATTCTTCAGTCTATTTCTGGCTATGTGACGTTCATCTTCTTTTCGCTAAATAGAAAAAATTTATCTACATATGAGCTCAGTGTTGAACACGCTAACAGATGCTCCATATTTTTTTCAGATTTCTTGCAAAATACGACTCTTGTGGATGTGTTGGAAACACATATATATAGAGTTTAGTCATGAAGTTTTCATAAAAGCCTTCTGAAATATTTATGTATCTGTTAAAACGCTGATTTTGTTGGAGAGGGGAAAAGGTAATTCCCAGCATTGTTATACTGGTCGTAGTGTTATGTTGTAGAGACAGTTTTCCTGTCGTTGGTATTAGTTTTATACTGACCCGCTTCTTGGAGCTTCTGTTGAAACGACTGTGGCCACCGGTCCATTCCGCAGAAAAAAAAAACACATTAATTTTTTATGATTGGTTTTCCAACCCAGGTTATAAACAAAGTATCATCCCACAGTATTGTCCTGGGCGCGAAGGTTACAGTTGCTGAATGTCCCCTGTGCACCATCAGCTAAGAATACATTAAACCTTAAAATAGGGACTAAAGTAGGTTAGTGTATATATACACTGAGAGCTGTACTCCATTATGTTTAAGCATATGTATATAAATTCTTATACAGTACCTCTCTACTATTTAATATGTTCTAGTGACAAAAACAAAAATCCCGAAGTATACATTTCTCCTTAAAACAGTGAAAAAACTTATATATTCATAGATGGAAAAATAGACACAAATACAGTAGTACCTCGAGTTACGAGCTCAATCGTCCCAGACGGCTATTCAAGTGCCGATACCGAAGGAATTTTTTCCCATAAGAAATAATGAAAATTTGATTAATCTATTTCAGACCCCCAAAAATACACTTACAAAAGCACCTACAAAAATACACTTACATAATTGTTCGATTTGGGAGCTTCTCGTAAGTAGAGGTACCACTGTACTGTATAATGCAATCCTTTATTAACTATGAGTAAGCATAAGGTTGAGAGTCAGGTGGAGAATGTTTGGGAGGTTGAACCTAAGAGGGACCTACACGGGATGGGCAAGTAGGCATGTTAAGTAAAAGGACACAAATGACACTAATGTGACATTTTATTGTGGCAACGTTTCGCTCTCCAGGAGATTTTTTCAAGCTCCTGGAGAGCGAAACGTTGCCACAATAAAATGTCACATTAGTTGCATTTGTGTCCTTTTACTTAACATATTGTCGGTAATTCTACCAATATTAATACAAGTAGGTATGTTGTTGTGTAGGATAACGATGAAGAGGTTTCTTGACAAGAAATAGATAGATGTGTTCAGCAAATAGACAGACTTATCCATCATATGGACAGATATGTTCAGCACATTGACAAGTAGATTCATCATATCGACAGGCAATATTCCTAACCTAATATAACACGAACTAACCTATATTAACCTAAGCTCCAACCCTCCTTCCCGCCACCCTGTGCGTGCTACATCGCATATGAAAGTTATTACTGAGAACTCATACAGAGTTCATGGGAAATATATTCCTTCTTTTCATTCTGGGATGTCACATAAATCTTGTGATTTTTCATACCACATTGCGGCCCGGGAGTTAGTTAATGTCTACTGCATACTGAGTCCTGGGGTCGGGTCACCCCAGAGAAGATGGGTTACTTTAGGTCTCGCCTCACTGGTATATTATAATTCTGCAGGGAAACGTACTTTGCAAATTGTTCGCCAGTTACTTTCAATGTGGTATGAAGGTTATTAAAGCCACATGTAACCTGTTCATAACACTTGCTTTGAAGAAACGGTCGAAATTCTGACCGTCATCCTACTCAGCAAATTTCTCGATCTGAGTTCTAAGGTTAGACGAGATTAGATTGTTATCTCTTAATAAAAATTAACAAATTTAAGTACAACGGTAATAAACGAAAGTTAAGATAAAGGCAATAAATTTTTTGAAGCGAGAACAGATAGCAGGCAACTACGGAGAGTATTAGAAATGACAGTAGAATAATAATTGTTTAAGGTTTGTGAACAGTCATCTGTTTGATTGTTAGCAACAGCGAATTACTGATTCTTATTAAGAGGTTTGTCTGTATGTTCACTACATCCCAAGAATAATTTAATCCATAAAAAATCGTAGGCTTCTTTCTAAACGTTCCCCATGTATCTGCAGTAGTGAATGCCTTGAGGAAAAATGCTCTTTCAGTGAACAATTATTGTTCAAAGCTTTACTGTCCTCATCACTTCATTAGAGATATCAGACGCAGTGCACATAATATCTTCAACTCACCCAGACATGATCAGAAAGTTGATACATAGTCCTCCCAACTAACTCCGTTGCCAAACACTTCTCCATCATTCTTTCCATCAACGAATTCCTGGTATTTACCACTGTATCCACTACAATCAAGGATATCACCAGTAAGGCAACAGAATGGACGCCTTCATTAACGACTATGTTAACATCAAAACTCCCACGACCGTCTGATTCATTACATAGACACAAGACTCATCGTCAAGGAGGAAGACACCCAGAGACGCAGTATCTTGAAATCATCATTCATCTGCATATCCAACAGTTTCAGCCATAGCAACAGGTCATAGCATGGAGGTACACTGCAGGCTTACCTGCCCATGCTGGGCACGTCCAACGCCAACCTCTCAGCGATGTATTTATCCAACCTCACAGTGGCCTTCCAAAATGAAACATATCTCACCCAAAAATAATTAGACATTGACCACTCAGTGTATGTAAAATGCCCACAATTTCGTTTATTTTAAGAAAATTTGATATACTCACATTGAAATGTGACATATTTTTTAAAATCTGATATACATTCTTATTTAATTTGAATGTTCTTATTATAATATGATATATTCTTATAAAAAAGTTTATTCTTATAAAAATCCTATTGCAAAATTTTAATAATATATATATATATATATATACTTGAATTTGATTACAAGACACATTAACTGTTGCATAATCTATTATGATAAATTAGACACATATGCAACACTTGGGTATCTTTATTGAGGAAACGTTTCGCCACACAGTGGCTTCATCAGTCCAATACAAAGTAGAAAGGTGTAAGGAGAGGAGGAGTTTGAGGTAATCAGTCCTCGGCCTGGAGTCGATGTGTTCAGTCCATCGACTCCAGGCCGAGGGACTGATTACCTCATCTTTTGTATAAATAATTCTACATTCATCACGTTATGTCCTAGAATTTGTATTAATAAAGCCACTGGATGGCGAAACATCTACAAATAAAGACACCCGGATGTTAAACATGTGTCTAATTCTTCAAACACAACGAGTGTTTGCTGTTGTATTCACAACGATGCATAGCCGACTATACTACATGGCATTATCTCATCTATGGAGCAGAACTCTTCTGCAAACTGAGGGACTGACCATCTCAAAACTGCAACTTCGAGGGTGATGGACTGATGACATCGTATCTACAACTTCACTGCTACCGCTTGCTCCTCTGTATTCGAGTGAAGAAGCCTTCTATATAGGCGATAAATTTACAAATAAAAATACCTAAATGTTGCACAAGTGTCTTATCTGCATACTGAATGGAGGTTATCTCTCCATGCTGGATAGAATATTGAGGGTGTCGCTGATACGTGGATTACTTGTAACATATAATGTTTATATTTGTCATGTTGCTCAAAGTACCGATATTTAGTATTTGAGTAAAAAGATATTGCAAATACGAGGTCAACGTCAGGGTACTAGTTGATAAATGAGGCATATATGCAAATACGAGGTCAACGTCAGGGTACTAGATGATAAATGAGGCACATATGCAAATACGAGGTTAACGTCAGGGTACTAGAGTTGATAAATATATCGCCAGCCAGTGACTTCCTCAAGATTGATGGACAGATCACATCGACTCCAGGCTGAGGTACTGATTACCTCAAACTACTCCTCATCTTCTACCATTCTTCTCTGTATTGGACTGAGAAAGCCACTCGTTGGCAAAGCGTTTCCACAGTACAGATACCCCAAAGTTTCACAGTTGTGTCAATCATCAACCTTTAGGTTTTCCGAACCATTTATAATAGCATATGTTAGTGGGTTTTTTTTGGTCTGGTTATGTTAATCCATGTCAGTATAGTTAATATAGAAAGTCAAATGAAGACATTTGATATCCTAAACGGCATCAAATATCTTCATTTGTATGCTGGCATTTTTAGTTCACCTTTACCAGAAAACTTATTTTATACTGATGACTCTATATTTCTAAATGAAATATACTTTAAAGAAAATTCAGGATCACTTAGAATTAATAAAATTGTACAAAATGGAGTAAAATACATGCATACTTATATTACGGCCTGAATTAGGATTAGATAGTAATTAGTAAAGCAAGACATATGGTTTGAAACATAGTGCTAGCTGTGTTGAAATTAACCCCACTAATTTCTAGTTGTGCTAGCATAACTCAGAATAGGTCACGGGTGTGCCGACATAACCCCCACACACTTCTAGCTAAGGTAACATAGCCCATAATACCTTCTGGATGTGATAAAACAGCCAAAAGTTAGTGTGGGTAAGACTAGCGAATAACGCCTGACTATACTAACATATTCCACAATACCTCCTGGATGCACTAACCCACACTAGCTCCTGGTTGTGCTGACATAACCCACACTAACCTCTGGTTGAGCTAACATAACTCACATTAACTTCTAGTTGTACTAACATAACTCACATTAACTTCTAGTTGTACTAACATAACTCACATTAATTTCTAGTTGTACTAACATAACTCACACTAACCTCTGGTTAAGCCGATAGAGATGACACTATGTAGGAATCATATAGCAGATATGTATAACTTACATAGCAGTTATATAGTAATTTATTAAGTTACATAGCAGTTTGTAGGGAAACCTTTTTTGCGACGTTTTATCCATAAGTGGATGTAGGTGTACCGCTTCGTAAAACTAACATGCACGTTGAGGTCAAGCTTGAGGTCAAAAGTGAGGTAACGAGAGAATGAGCATAAGCATAGTCTCCTAAATACCGGGATCTGGGATGGTGCAGGGTCAGTTCCATAGACTTTTCTATTATATAAATCAAATGCAGTTTAATAGGACCTGCAAGTGTGTACATACCCATTTCCGATATCGTCAGTTAAGGGAATAGTGTCTGCTTGGCTGTTTTTCTGATTTATTTATAGTGCTGCTGCAAAGTCAATAATATGGGAATGTATAGAGGGGCGAACAATGCACACACTGTTGATATTGTTCATCCTGCAAATGTATTTGATTCTGAGGGTAAGTCGTACGACGTGCTCTATCTCGCCTTTGTAAAACTTGCATCCCCCACATGGAACGCTCCCAGTAAACCCCTGAAGTAGTGGTACTCTTTGGTCTGTGAGTTCTGGTAAATCTTTTATTGGTTTGGCAGGTTACAACAGCAATGTCCATGTTAGCTTTACGGAAGAATGGTGAGCCAGTAGCCGTAACCTGTCCTGTGGGGACGACAAGACGATTAGTGTTGGCGATTTTCCATGGGAATGGTGGTGAATAAGGCCTTTCTTTAGCACGACGAAAAGTTGTACTAAAGTTTCCTTGCAAAAACTTTCTCGCTACTATTATAACATAACCCACAGTCTCTCCTGGAGGTGCTAACAAAAACGACACTTGCTCCTGGCAGTGCTAACATAATGCACCTTGCTTCTGGAGTTGCTAACATAACACACACTAACTCTTGGCTGAGCAGATATAACACACGCTAGCTCCTGGCGTAGTGCAAAACAAAAGAATCCTGAATTTCATAGCTAGAAATTTAGATCACAAAAAAATAATGGCTAAAAAAGCTTATGTCAGAGCAAAACATATATAATAAAGACAAATTTGGAAGATACATTTCGATAAATATGGGAAATAGTAAAGAGATAGGTATCACGACCATAATAAGTATTTAGCTTAACCATTATTCTCACCACCTAAACTTATGTAAAATTATATACTCCAAATACAATGTTAAACCAAATTGTGAATATAGTTTAGACAGTGAATATGAACGCACTCGCTGCTGCAGGGAGAGCTGGTGTGGGACTAGCCAGCTCTCAGCAAGAAGGGGTCTACTGTCTGTGCTATTTTTATAAGCGAAGAACCTTCACTCAGGCCATTCAGCATTGCTCTGAAACGTCAGACAACCCCCAGCACTACATACCAGGAAGATGCACGCATGTTGACAAGTAATGACCAAGCGGCTAAGATGACATGAAGGAAAATAGTTTTGAATGACCTTCGTCGAATTTAAAATGAATAAATCTAAACACTGAGCTAAATGAACCGCACCTTCCAGAGTCATCTTCCAAATGCGCTCGGCACATGCCACAAAGGTGAATGATTTCATAAAAAAAAATAAAAAACACTGGTTTTTCTCTCTTAGGAAACAGTTACTATGACAAAGTGGCTTTTAAATCTTTAAAACACTAAAAATTATATATAGGAATAAAAAGAAATGTCTTTTTTTAAGCACAAGACGATTAAATTACACAAAATAATTATATTAATCTGAAGGGTTGAATAGGTAATACAAATTAGGGTAAAGACCATTTGCCAATGGTGATAAAATACTGGATCACTCCAACTTTGATTTTTTTAAAATTTTCGTTTATCTTGAACTCAAGAAAAAAGCACACTAAAAAATTCCTCTCAGGAGCTGACTTTTGGAAGATATCGAAAAATATTCGTACGAAATTGATGACCTTAACGTCAGCCCAGTGACTTCCCAGAAAAACTGCCTGACCAAAATGCAAACTGAATTCACAAGAAACAATCCAAGAAATACTTACCATTCATAGGTACCTAAAATGTTTTAAAATAATACGAGAAACTAACATATGCTGAAAAATACAAGAAATCCGTAGTATTAATAATATAATTTTAACTCTGAAGCGTGTATCAATGATAAATAATACCAATAATATACCCTGATGTTACACGTGTCTAATTCATATCTTGTCTGTGTTATATATCACTGATATACACCTGGTCAGCCACAGTAGCATCATGGACTCACAACATCACAACTGCTTACTGCCGCTGGCCCACCTCTTGGGCATAACCAACTTCCGCTGGGAAATCCCGCTTACCAGCGACAATGCCTTCACTTCTGATTCCTGTATATAAGACCACGTCTTGCTGCCTGTTCCTCAGATTCATCAAGATTACGGTACTGAATACTTGCTCTTAGGCTGAAGGATTACCTCATTTTCTACCTCTTCAGTCTTTTGTATTGTACTGATAAAATCACTGGTTGGCGAAACGTTTACAGAATAAAGATACCCAGTTGCTCCAAAGGTGTCTAATTCATAAATTTTACAGTTTCGTCTTTTGTTAAATCCTATGAACGTTAACCAATAAAGAATTCTAATTCTTGTTTCCCATTTTTTCATGCGAAGTGTGGCCAGCCAGCTGTAATAGAGGGTAGAGGTTTAAAGCAGAAAAAGATAACTAACAATCTTAGACTACATGTTGATAACCTGCTGATTGTTCCTCAGGTCATCAATACAACAGCTGGATCCTATACCAAACTTCTTGGTAGATGGTCTGATGAGTCAGGTTATCGGTATTTGCATAGTGGTGTCGAGCTTCAGCACCAGGACCTACCTAGAGAAAATGTTAAGTTTCCTCTTGTAGACAATTTGTGGACTGTAAATAATTCCACGTATATTTGAAAGTAGTGTGTTCAGAATTTTGTTGACCATTTATTGAACTATCTCCGTGAACTCGTTGTGACTTTCCTTTAATTGGAATTATTTTCTGAGTTATTTTCCAGGTATTGATTATAATGTCTTGTTCACCTACATGTATGGGACTCGAGTGTTTCCAGTAATTAAAGCGTTTAACTGAAATGATTAGGTTTGTGGAAGGTCTCTGTACATTCTTAAGATATGCACTTTTCACTGCCTTAATACACTTTCTTTGAGGATATCATCACTAAAATCGTAATATATATATATATATATATATATATATATATATATATATATATATATATATATATATATATATATATATATATATATATATATATATATATATATATATATAGTGTGTGTGTATGTGTGTGTGGTGCCGAATAGGTAAAATTGTTTAATTAGAAAGAACTCATTTAAAATTAAGTACTTTCTAAATTTTACTCTTATACATGTAAAGATATATATTTTTAATTAATGTAAAAATTAATAATTTTGTACCAAAGGAACCTTAGAAAACTTACCTAACCTTATTATAAAAGCGCAATTTAATTTAGCCTAATCCAACTATATATATTTTAGATAAGTTTACAATAATTTAATAATAAACAAACACAATGAAATATATTTTTTTCGTTAGGTTCAGAATGATTTTTGCGAAATTAATGCATACATAAATTTTCGCTTGCCTTATTCGCCAAGAAGAGCATTGCTATTTAAGCCTTTCGACAAACCGGCCGTATCCCACCGAAGCAGGGTGGCTCAAAAAGAGAAACAAAAGTTTCTCCTTTTAACTTTAGTAATGTATACAGAAGGGGTTACTAGCCCCTTGCTCCCGGCATTTTAGTCGCCTCTTACGAAACGCATGGCTTACGGAGGAAGAATTCTGTCCCACTTCCCCATGGAGATGAGAGAAAATAAACAAGAACAAGAACTAGTAAGAAAATAGAAGGAAAAACAGAGGGGTGTGTATATATTGCTTTTATATCAAAATGTAGTGTGACCTAAGTGTAAGTAGAAGTAGCAAGACATACCTGAAATCTTTCATGTTTATGAGACAGAAAAAAAGACACCAGCAATCCTACAATCATGTAAAACAATTACAGGCTTTCGTTTTACACTCACTTGGCAGGACGGTAGTACCTCCCTGGGCGGTTACCGTCTACCAACCTCCTACCTAAGTATATATATATATATATATATATATATATATATATATATATATATATATATATATATATATATATATATATATATGCTTACCCCATGCATTACACTCCTACGTTTCCATATCAGAACTTCCATATGTCTTTTTCATGTATTCCACACCTTCCTTATCCCACCATATTCCATCCTCGGTACATGCACCATGTACCGAGTGTTCTGTATACATCATTTACAACCTAACCATTTCACATGTACTTCCTGTCATGCCCATGTACTCCGCCCCTTCCTGCCATCACATTTTGCACACACTATGCACTACCACTTAAACTTCTCCACTTCGAGCTATGACCCGAAATAATATCCCGCAGAAAGGATAAATAATAAGCTATTAAACTACACTCATGACCTAATGAACGACTATTTTTCCCCCAACCCACTTCAGACAAGGTTATACAAAAAGAGAAAAACTAACATGACTTTTTATCTTCTATTAAAGACAGACTTCTTGAGCAGATTTTCCGTTCCGTGCGACATAAAGTGCCCTTTATTGCCAAGAAGATCAAAGCGCTTGGAAGATAAAAACGCCTTGATAATATGCCACTCAAGACATTATTGAAGGATGTACAATGACGCAGGAGTCTTGATGTATGACTTTTATATAAATGCCTTTTATCTTCACATTCTTACTTGCATAATGTGTCTATAGAGATTGGGGGCGATTATATGAGACGATGGGGGTAAAATGCTTAGGTATAAGACCCAGTGACTGTGGGGTATTTTTTTTAGGTCAGGAAACAGTGAGTTTCCAGACACAGGCCTTAGTCATATGATGCCCCGGTAACTGAAGTCTATGATCATATGACTAAGGCTTTTCGCTGGTTTATCCATCCACAAAGTTAAAAATTAAGGATTATTACATCATGTGATGTTATTTGGATTCTATGACTGGTTCTTTGATGGTTCCTGTATTTCTCTCTCATTCTCTTTACACAATGGTGTTACAGTGGTAGACCAAGATATACTATCTTGTTTAACAACCTAAAAACTATCAACCTCATCTCACTTATAAGCTTTTCCCTAACATTTTCTGTCAAGTGGCTATAAGTATAGGTAATCTTGAAGCACTTTTTTATATTACATAGTAGAGAAACTTACTACGATTTCTTCCACTAATAATTTATAGACCTTCAACACAAAGTGCAATAATCAACATATCTAAGAAGAAGATTTAAATACAAATGTGTAACCATTAGTAAATATACGCCGAAATGGGGCATTTTTATTCTTCCTCACATTCAGAAGGGATTCATTATAACTGGATACAGTACATAAACAATAAAAATCTTTATATTTGCGAAATTTACAAGTAGGAAACAGGATAAAGTAGTAACCAGGCATGGGCCATTGATTCCATTTGGGTAATTGACTTTACTTCAGTAACGTTTGAATGCTCTACGAACATGTTCCTTGCTTGAGTTATCCTTAAAAGGAATGATCGCAGAAGAGGTGAGGCTCTTGAGAAGGGTACAGCCAGAGTGCGGGTATTGTTTGTTGCCTATCTTGTGGAATAAAAGCTGTCTTCTCGCTGTCTGCAAATTGGAGCCAACTGTAGAACGTTAATAACTTATATCTCTCCGATGTTGTAGGTTCTGTTGAGATAGATGAACGGAAACTGAGTCTAAATGAGTAAATAAGTGGCCTTCATTTGCTGTTGGGTCCAGAAGTCTCATAAAATACGGAGTATAGGCAGTCCAGGAAAGCGGAGTATACTCAAGACGACATTGCACTTTTGCCTCATACAACGTACAGAATTTTGCAACCTCTTGTGGCAAGCAGGTACGAGATTCGCCATAGTGGTATTAATGTCTTGGGTACCTTGCTTAAAAAGATTTACCACGTGATTCTTCATAGATATATGGAATCAAACATCTCTCCTGGGATATCCACCTCGTTCCCTAGCTCCAAAATTGTTCCATTCAGAATCACAATAGTTCCAGCATTAACATCATGCTGCCTAGAGATCATTATCTCTCTCTCTCTCTCTCTCTCTCTCTCTCTCTCTCTCTCTCTCTCTCTCTCTCTCTCTTTCACTCTGAACAATTAGTAAATTATATTCTAGCACACAGTAGGATATCGGCTTCAACATTACAACACAAAATATCAGTTTCTTTCACAGGCAAGGAAGTCGTCGACTATTTTCATCCTATTAAAAAACGTTCGGTTGAGTAAGTAGAGAGAGAGAGACCCGGCCAACCATCGAGGGAAAGAGGTAAACATTAAGACTGAGATAGTATTGAAGATGTAGAAACAAGAGTGATTAAGCAGTGCATAAATATACTAAAATAAGAAGAGAATTATTATTATTAGCATTATTATTATTATTAATTATTATTTGGAAACACTAAACCAGTGGGAATCATTTACAACCTGGGAAATGGGAGGTATTCAAATGTGATCAGAGGAAGCAGAGGTTTTCTCTAATTCTTTGAATCAAGAGCTCTTCACCATTGTGGACCATTATAAAGTCATGACTGAGAGAGAATGGGAGGAAAATACATTTGATCCAAAGAGAGATCAGATGGAATGTTATGGACACGAGTAAGAGTTTGTGAGGTAAGGAATAACAGCAGTTCAAGATGGATATGTGCTACCTCGAACGTTTTAGTGAGAACATAATGAGTGCAACACCAGCGAACTAGCGACCAACAAAGAGGCAGGGCCATCACTGCTTGTTGATGAGTGTTCCATCACTGCTTGTTGATGAGTGTTCCATCACTGCTTGTTGATGAGTGTTCCATCACTGCTTGTTGATGAGTGTTCCATCACTGCTTGTTGATGAGTGTTCCATCACTGCTTGTTGATGAGTGTTCCATCACTGCTTGATGAGTGGTCCATCACTGCTTGTTGATGAGTGGTCCATCACTGCTTGTTGATGAGTGTTCCATCACTGCTTGTTGATGAGTGTTCCATCACTGCTTGTTGATGAGGGTTCCATCACTGCTTGTTGATGAGTGTTCCATCACTGCTTGTTGAGGAGTGATCCATCACTGCTTGTTGATGAGTGGTCCATCACTGCTTGTTGATGAGTGGTCCATCACTGCTTGTTGATGAGTGGTCCATCACTGCTTGTTGATGAGTGGTCCATCACTGCTTGTTGATGAGTGGTCCATCACTGCTTGTTGATGAGTGGTCCATCACTGCTTGTTGATGAGTGGTGCATCACTGCTTGTTGATGAGTGGTGCATCACTGCTTGTTGATGAGTGGTCCATCACTGCTTGTTGATGAGTGGTCCATCACTGCTTGTTGATGAGTGGTCCATCACTGCTTGTTGATGAGTGGTCCATCACTGCTTGTTGATGAGTGGTCCATCACTGCTTGTTGATGAGTGGTCCATCACTGCTTGTTGATGAGTGGTCCATCACTGCTTGTTGATGAGTGGTCCATCACTGCTTGTTGATGAGTGGTCCATCACTGCTTGTTGATGAGTGGTCCATCACTGCTTGTTGATGAGTGGTCCATCACTGCTTGTTGATGAGTGGTCCATCACTGCTTGTTGATGAGTGGTCCATCACAGTTTGTTTCCAGTCCAGTGCTCAGCTGTATTACTTATATTCCCACAAATTCTACTGTATTGCTGTATATCTCCACAAACTATCGATAAACTCGTAGGGGTCATACAGTGCCTGGGAAAAGGAGGTAGTCAGGTTTAATCCACAGAAGGGCAATGCAGTATTATTATTTTGGATCAATAACCCTTCTCTGGCTCATCTTTCATAAGGAATTTTGGATTTACAATCTGTGTATATGACGTGATGAGTTACTTTCATCCTGGGATATGTGGGATGACGCAATATAGTATATAGATCTTTATCCATCCTGGGATACTTGTTGTGCATAACATTATGTGGTATGATTAGCCATATCTATCCTGGGATGTATGTTTTGGATAACACTATGTGGAGAGGTAAACCATACTATGTGATATGAAGAGCCACTCCCATCCTAGGATATATGTTGTGAAGGACACTATGTGATGAACGGGCATTGAATTTCAAGCTCTAATGACATAGTCTGTCACCTCAGCTTGTCACTTCCAGTACACTCACGCATATCACACTATAAGGATGTACTGGTGTATCTAAAATCGCAAATTGGGTAGAATTATTACTACTTACTGTGTCAGCCTATATGTTCTTGCTAGGAACTCGGATGATTATAAGGAAATTAGCTGTCGTCCAAGCACATTTTTATCCAGTAATTACTTAGTTATTTAAGGCAAAATTGGCCATTATTTTTGTGTGCTGTATTATGTCTACACGCTTCCTCCTTCAAGGAACCCAGATGATTTACATAAAGATAGTTGCAAAGTGCGTATGTTCTAGTACTTTAATATATATATATATATATATATATATATATATATATATATATATATATATATATATATATATGTTTAATAAAGATGACGGGTACAACACCTAGCTTGGCTGGGTGCGTCATTTTTGAGGATTGTGTGGTCCCGTTGACTAGAGCGTCATGTGTTTTCGCTCACCATGAGGCGGGCCAAAGCAGCATGGGTTCGACTCCTTGGCTAGTCGCAGTGTTGTTATTGATCAGTACCACTGGGTACAATAATATATATATATACTATGTTATACTATTAAATAAACTTACTATTAAATTTTAAAACAAATAAAAAATTGGTAAGATCTATATCATTTACATTTTTATAATATGAATTTATAAAACTAATTACACAATTTCGTTACGCTCTTAAGTGACTGCTAAAAGCATATGTAGAGCATACAAAGTTGTGGTGTAAATTTAGCTTGCCTAGAATGTTGTTGGCGTGACGTCTGACAGACTTCAGTCCTCACACACTAGTCAAGTGCCAAGTGTATCACACTTTGGCACGCGCATTTATCTTTGTGCATGCGAGTATGTAAAAGATTTGCAGTTATTTATGTTGTAGCCTATGCTACAATATATTCAATTCAAATATGGATAGTTATAATATTAATATCTTAAGGAGGGAGGTGAGCGAATTTAGCCTTCAGGAAAAGCGTAAAGTACCATTTGCATACAACCTGATCTATTTTCCTATCTCTCTTGCTATTATAAAAATACCCCTAAACTAACCAGATGTACGTTTACGTAGCACTATTATCTGATAGAAGTATTACCGAACTGCATAACTGCAACCCCTCGTACTTCATTGCATGCGATAGCAATAGTGTAGAGTGCGGCATGAGCTTCTAATGCACTTAAATTTTATCGTTGAAGATTTGAAGCGAATTGGTAAAAGACATTCACAAATTATCACTTGAAAACTAACATCAGTATTTCTTGGACACACTCAACACAAACAAATTCAGACCTCCCGCTAAGAAACATCAACTTTGAGGCTTGTTACTTCAGAGACACTAATAAAACTGCACTAATAAAACAGTAGCATATAAAGTGTGATAACACTCAGAAGTTGTTTTACCGACCCGTACATTCTTTGAAGCACACCAGGATTGAAAAGTTAAAGCCAGTCAGAAGAGGCTTTCTCCAGTTATCACACGGATTCCAATAATTCCAATAAACTATTTCGGTATACTAGCAAATTTTCCCACACAACAGCAAAGCGTAATGGGTGCTATCCCTAAGATGCATTAAATATTAAAGCCATCGCCAAGTGTGTCCCAAACCTCACAGGGGATACCTAATTGAATTATTAAACAAAATTCATGCATGTTATACACTGTCCCTTGGACAGACTAGCAGCATACAGGCACGTATTCTGATCTGTTACCCAGCAACCTTTACTACATGTTTTATTACAAGGGATCTCATACACAACAGCCCTCATACATACAGGAAACAAATGTAGGGTTTTACCATTGACTATTCCAATCTCCACGATAGTATATGTTTTAAAGATTTTTCTTATTCATTCCGTATAGTGGTTACCAATGGAAAAATATTTCTAAAATATCTGTATGAGAATCCTTTTATGCTGACATTATGGGATGTGATGAGCCACAATCATCCTGGAATACTTGTTATGGTTGACATTATGTGATTTGTTGAGCTTCGTCCATCCTGGGATATCTCTCATCGTTTATTGTTTAGATTATTTAATTTTTATAGCTGTAATATTATTAGATTAATTCTATTAATATTGTATATAATAATAATAATAATAATAATAATAATAATAATAATAATAATAATAATTTTATTGTTAATTACTATATTTTCCTTTTTTTTTTTTGGAGCTGTTTTCATTCTTCATCTTTCTCGTTATTCTCTCAACCTTTCTCCACTTCCTCCATTATTTTTTTCCTTTCTCTCTTCCCTTTCTCCTAATCAGTCTTATCGTTTATTGCTAATTCTCCTTGTCTTCATTACGGCCGTGGCTCTGATTAAGCCAGGGATGGAAGAGGCAACGTCTGGAGGCCACAAACCCCATAATGGCACTGCATTAATTGACTCTGATGAGTCATTTCCTGTTAAGAACATTGTTAAGAGAATGAGAATTACGAGGAAGAAGAAGAACTCTTTCTAAATCTATTCATTAGAGGTCTTCACATTCTCTACATCATTTCATATGTAAGTTTTCCCTCTTTTTTTTTATATCATTCTGAGGCCGTTTCATTTTCTGTGTCATTCAGTGGTCGTTCTATCTTCTATTTGTCATTCAGAAGTAGTTCCATTTTCTATCATGTCATTCTGAGGTCGTTCCATTTTCTATCATGTCATTCTGAGGTCGTTCAATTTTCTATCATGTCATTCTAAGGTCGTTCCATTTTCTATCATGTCATTCTGAGGTCGTTCCATTTTCTATATCATGTCATCCAGAGGTACTTTCTTTTAGTTTTTACCATAAATGTAATTCAGTGTTCTTCCCATTTTCTAAATCTTCTCGTTCATCGCTTCCTCTAAAACGTTTTCCAAGACATTCAACACCGCCACCTGCCTGCTTGGCATTGCAAAGCAGTCATTGCCTGTATTCAATCATTTTTTGCCTGACAAGTCGCTACCAAGTCTAGTTTTTGAGTTCATCAACAAACTTACGAATTCTCACTATTTCAACTTTCCTGCTTCTCCCGCCTCTTGCATCTTGGGGTGGCGCCATGATTCACTTGGAACTCATGTGTGATCTTACACATCTCACTCTTCTCTTCTTGCATACCACTGTCATGTGATTTTACACAACACTGACATGGGATCTTACACAATACCGTCATTTTTTTTTTACGATTGTTATGTGATTTTACACAATACCGTCATGTTTTACCGTTGGCATGTGATTTTAAACAACACTGACATGGGATCTTACACAATACTGTAATGTTGTTTTACCATTGTCATGTGATTTTACACAATACCGTCATGTTGTTTTACCATTGTCATGTGATTTTACACAATACTGACATGGGATCTTGCACAGCAAAGTCATTTTCTCTTACCACTGTCATGTGAGTTTACGTAGCACCGTCATGTGATTTTGCACAACACTGACATGTGATCCTACACGGCACAGCCATGTGGCCTTCTAGACTCTAAAGAATCACAATGTGGTCTTACACAACATTTAGTGATCAGAAATTTCTACATACTATCTGTTATGCCAAAAAGTTGTAACTCTAACTGTTCCTTGGGTAAATTAAGCTGACTATTCCACGCATAAAATCGTTAATATCACTTTGAATGCTTAGATACGGTTCTTGATTATTGACTCCAGTCGGTTCAAACTCGGGATGTAAGTTGGTAGTTTTTTGTATCATCCAACGGAAAATATATCATTACAGGAGACATTACAGGGGACATTATCTGAATGTTTCACTGCTCTGATTGCAGAGGAAAGATTTGGTTACCTTATTTTGGATTTGTTGTTTGATGATAATCCTGATACTGTTGTGATAAAGAAGCACTCTGTGGTGTGATCCATTGGTTCCCTCCATACCATCGGGACTGTAAATGCCCTGCATTACTTCCTTCCAGCAAACTGCCCACATAAGGAGTTGGAGCAAGTACTCAACAGCGATGTGTACAGCGATGAGGTGTCAAAAGTTTGTCCTGATGTCCAACCATCACAAATCACACCGAAGTAGTGAAAATGGGCTGTTTTCACAAGAGGGATGATATTTCGTCTTTGTTTTGTCGTAGTAAAGATGCCATATAAATAGATATAACACCCGGGTAGCCTCTAAAAATTCCAGACGCCCTAATCCACCAGATCGCCAGTGTCACATACAACAGGCGTCTATGAAATAAAAACACATGTGCAACATCTGGGTATCTTTATTGTAAACGTTTTGCCATCCAGTGGCTTTATCAATACAAATTCTAGTACACTATATGAAGACAGTAGAACTATACACAAAAGATGAGGTAATCAGTCCCACGGCCTTGGAGTGGTGTGAACAGCACCGAAGTCGTTGAATTTCGGTGCTGTTCACACCACTCCAAGGCCGTGGGACTGATTACCTCATCTTTTGTATATAGTTATATTGTCTTCGCATAATGTCCTAGAATTTGTATTGATAAAGCCACTGGATGGCGAAACGTTCACAATAAAGATACCCAGATGTTGCACATGTGTCTTAATTTCATATTGTCGGTATTGTATACCATTCTTGTACAACAGGCGTCTAGTAGCACTGGACGTCACTTCTACTGCGGACATATACAAGGTTATGGCTACCCGGGTTGTGTGTTAAAGCTCGAGGGTTCGAGGCTCGGCTAGTGCAGTTATTTGCTTAAAAACTACTTGTTCGTGCATGCATTAATATAAGACTCTTCTTGCCTTATTCGGCAAGAAGAGCGTTGCTATTTAAGCCAAAATCGCAAGTTTTACCTATTCGGCACGACATATAATTATATAAACTATTATTGTCGTTTAGGTAATCATGAGGCATTGTAAGCAATAAAGATACCCAAGTGTTGCATATGTGTCTAATTTACCAACAGTAGAAAAGTCTTCACAGAGCAAAGATGGCTCAGTCCACAGAGAGTACACTAGACACGTCCTCACTGAGCTAAGTACAGGTCTTGAGGATATCTCTCCAAGAGAGAACCCGCAATAATGGATTCAACTTTGCAGTTGAAATTAACACTGAAAAAGAGAAAACATGCAGTCCTTTACTGATAAAACAGTCTCATCAATCCACTAAATTCCAGCAAAACCATAAATTATCTTCTATAAAATGACCAAACACTCAGTAGACAATAATAAAGTTGAAAAGTAATTCGGGTGAGGTGAGGATGGTGATCTATTTCACAGGAACTATATGCGTTGGAGCGAATTTAACATCAGATTTGAATTCAGCATCGTCAAATTAGTTAGAAAAACATGCTTGTAAATGTGAACTAACAACGTTGTTGACCATTGTTATAATGGTTTATTAATTAGTCATTAGCTTGAAAAATATATTTAGTGAGCGAATTTTAACTTAATCTTGCTGCTAGACTGTTATGTTTTTGTAGGATATATGTTTCGTATGACTGATGATATTCAGCACCGACACGTTGATGAGTAAGACATTTGTAACAACTGGGTGACTTAACTGCCGAAAAGTTTCACCTGTGCAACGTCCTTCCTCAGTCGGATACAGGTGAATGCAGTACTGGAAGCAGTGTAAGCAGTATTAATGTGACCAGTCAGTCCCCCTCGGTGGGAGATGATGAGTTCCTCGAGCCTAAAAGAGGCATGCGAACCTTATATACTAGAGCAGAGGTATGATGAAGCAGCTGGAGTTGATATCACAGGTGAGCATTGCAGTAGGTCATGCAAAGAAATTGCAGAGCATAAGAACATAAGGAGGAACTCTGCAGCAGGCTTATTGGTCCAAACTGGGCAAGTCCTTATCAAATCCAAACCCACTAACAAAAATATTTGCCCATCGCATTTTTAATGCTGCCCGAACAATAAGCTTTGATAACAGATTGTATTAATATTGGTAGAATTACCGACAAAATGTCTAACTTATTTTTATGGTACCCAAGTAATATCTTTAATTACCTTTTACTAATGTGCAAGTTGATTGTTTTACCATATCGTATTACTACTATACTACCTGTACAAGTTATATTATTACTACTACCACCACTAGTATTACACCTCACTCTAAGCCTATATACACCCTGTGTGTCCATCTATTGTTTGTAACGGCTTGACAAAGCTCCTGGAGAGCGAAACGTTGCTACAATATAATGTCACATTAGTTGCATTTGTGTTCTTTTACTTAACAAGCTTTGATAACCCTTTTAACTCGTGTGTATGTCCCACATAAATCCAACCCATCTCACTCATGTATTTATCCAACCTAAATTTGAAGCTACCCAAGGTTTTAGCTTCAATTACCCTACTAGACAGACTGTTCCACTCATCAACTATCCTAATTCCAAACCAATACTTTTCTATATCCTTTCTAAATCTAAACTTATGAGAATTTTATTTATATCTCCTTTGTTAATTCCTATCTTCTACTTTTTAACCTCATTCTTCGTCGTACAAGTGAATATAATTTAAGGGACTTTTTTTTAATTTTTAGTTTTAAAAACTTTTAATCTACAAAGAACTTTTCTTAGAAAGAAGACCCTCTTCTTCACAATTAATGCTCATATTTTTTATATTCCTGGCCTTAGCAATTAATTTAATCTTTCTTCATACGTAAGATTTCTTATGGTATGTAATTCTTTGCTGAATGTATTCTAACATAAGAAAGGAGGAACACTGCAGCACGCCTGTTGGCCCATACTAGGCAGGTCCTTCACAATCCATCCCACTAACATAAGAACTAACGAAATACATATACTATATCCATTCTGTAATATGGACACCAGAGCTTATGTGTTTATTTTTCCAGAACTGACCTGCATAATCAAGGTGAGGTACTAATGATGTGTAGAGCTGTAGTATAACCAATGGACCTATTGCTAATACTTCTTGATATAAATCCCAGCAATATGTTTGCCTTATTACGTACGATTAGGCATTGCTGTCTTGGTTTCAGGTTTCTGCTGACCATAATCCCCAAGTCGTTTTCGCCTTTTGTATTTTTTGTATGGCTAAGTTCTACATAATTTAGTTTATAAGCACTGGGGTTATGGACTTTCCCGAGCTTCAGAACTTTGTATTTATCTGCACAGAACTGCATCTGCCACTTTTCTGACCACGACATGAGTTTGTCTAAATCCTCCTGAAAGTTCAGTGACATCTTACCCTGAATCAATTGTCCTACCTACTTTCGTGTCATCAGCAAATTTGCTTATATAACTAGTAATTCCCTAATCAAAGTCACTGATATATATTACAAACAACAATGGGCCTAAAACTCATCTCTGTCAAACGCCACTTGTTACAGATCCCCATTCCGATTTTACCCTATTTATGCACACACTCTGCTTCCTGTTGGTGAGCCATGACTCGATTCATGGCAGCACTTTCCCTCAGTGTCGTGAGCTGCCACTTTATCAGTCTCTGGTGCCGTACTCCTTAACATCGTTACTGGCTTGGTACCATCTAAAGAAGGTTCCCAGAACAGGCCAGGAGATTGGAGCCCACCAAGGGCTCACCTGGCTTCCAGGGACCTCTAAGGGGGTATAATCATCATAATTAAATATTATCCCCATCCCAGGGATCCTACACATTTTCTGCAAAAATGATTCACAAGCCCATGTGGCTTCCTGGACCTCCCTTTGGAGTCGAGTCCGGTCTTCTTCCAGCTCCTAGACCCACTCGTCAAAAAAACATGAACCAACAAAAATTGTAATGATTGCGGCTACAGCCACGAGAAACATCATTTTTTTTAAAACTGCCATAGTTAGCTCTATCTTCAGATGCTATAAGCTTAGATTATAATAATAATAATATGGTGCCGTACTCTATGGAAAGCCTTACTAAAACCCATATAAACAATATCGATTTTTTTTAATTGTGATCAACAGCCTCAAAAGCTTTACTGACGAAAGTAAATTAGTTAGGCGTGAATCCATGCTGAGTATAATTAATCAAATTAGGTTCATCAAGCTGACTTCTTATAAAAACATATTTAATTGACTTTAGTAATTTTCTTACAGTTGAGGTCAGGCTTACTGAACGGTAATATGGCCCTGAATCTGCACTCTCTAGAAAGGCGTAGAATTAGGGAGGATATGATTGAGGTGTATAAATGGAAAACAGTAATAAATAAAGGGGATGTAAATAGCGTGCTGAAAATATCCAGCCAAGACAGGACTCGCAGCAATGGTTTCAAGTTGGAAAAGTTCAGATTCAGGAAGGATATAGGAAAGCACTGGTTTGGTAATAGAGTTGTGGATGAGTGGAACAAACTCCCGAGTACCGTCATAGGGGCTGGGACGTTGTGTAGTTTTAAAAATAGGTTACATAAATACATGAGTGGGTGTAGGTGGGTGTGAGTTGGACCTGACTAGCTTGTGCTACTAGGTCTTATGCCGTGCTCCTTCCTTAAGTGGAAGTGACCTGATAAGGTGGTCATTGGTCTAAGCCGGGGAGTGACATGGACATGCCTCGCATGGGTCAGTAGGGCTGCTGCAGTGTTCCTTCTTTCTTATGTTCTTAAGTACTGGCCCGCCTCGTGGTGAGCGAGAACCACATGACTCTTTAACCCACGGGACCACCAAATATTACAAGAATGACGCAGCCAGAAGAGCTAGCTGCTGCATCATTCTTGTAGGATTTGGTGGTCCTGTGGGTTAAAGCGTCATGTGGTTCTCGCTCACCATGAGGCGGACCAGTACAACATGGGTTCGAGTCCTTGACTAGCGCAGTGTTGTTATTGATCAATACCACTCTTTCGTGGTTACAATAAAATATATATATGTCGTGCCGATTAGGTAAAACTTGCGATTTTTGGCTTAAATAGCAACGCTCTTCTTGCCATATAAGACAAGCGAAAATTTGTGTATGCAATATTTACGCAAAAATCATTCTGAACCTAACGAAAAAAAAATATATTTCATTGTGTTTGTAAACGTATTGTAAACGTATCTAAAATATATTTAGTTGGGTTAGGCTAAATTAAATTGCGCTTGTTATAATAAGGTTAGGTAAGTTTTCAAAGTTTCTCTTGGTACAAAGTTATAAATTTTTACATTAACATAAATGAAAAAAACATATCTTTAAACGTATAAGAGAAAATTTTAGAAAGGACTTAATTTTAAATGAGTTCTTGCTAATTGACCAGTTTTACCTAATCGGCACGACATATATATATATATATATATATATATATATATATATATATATATATATATATATATATATATATATATATATATATATATATATATATATATATATATAGGAGCGAATGGAGACAAATGGTTTTTAGGACTTGACGTGCTGTTAGAGAGTAAACAAGGTAACATTTATGAAGGGATTATGGGAAACCGGCAGGCCAGACTTGATTCCTGGAGATGGGAAGTACAGTGCTGGCACTCTGAAGGAGAAGTGTTAATGTTGCAGTTTTATAAGTGTAGTATAAGCGTGCCTCTAGCAAGACAGTGATGGAGTAAATGATGATGAATCTCTTTTTTCTTTTGTTGAAGAAGTTGTCAAACTTGCATTTTCTGTACAGGATTGCCTTCCACTCGCCTCTTTTGGATTTAATTCAGTCTTTCCTTATGTGTTATTTTGTACAGTCCTCATTTATTTTTATAGTGCTTTACTCTTTTCACAGAGACAATCTCAACTTTTCTAGCATTCCACCAGCTCTAGTCAATATAGGAATACCAACCATGCCAGAAACACTGCTGCCTAAGGAAGGGGTTTATCCCCACATAAAGGACACAGTTTTTTCAGGTTCGGTATGAAAATTTAGTGTGTCAATATGATATTTCACTTAATAGATGTCCACAAGAGTTTAATTTCTATCACGTGAAGGATACAGTTCTTCCATTTTCAATAAATTTCCATTTGTTTATAATTATGACTTTTTACTTTGTCCATAATTGTTTCTCAATGTTTATCATTTAAGTAAGAACTTATTCACACGTGATAACCAGCGAGGAAAAAACAGGTATTACATTTCTGTGTTTTGTCACTGTAAAATTATAGTGTCGAAAGTATAAAGTGGTGGGGAGAGCGATGTAGTTACTGTGGCGGTAAAATATATATATTTTTCGGAAAGTCTTAGAGGTACCAAAAATTCAAAAAAATAATACATGTGCATAATTCTGAGTTCTTTCAGTTTTGTTATTAAGTTTCAACGGCTGTCATTTATTCAAGATAGCAGAGAAAGCTCACTGTGCATCAATGAGAATATTTTGTATGATGTTCAGGGACGCTTTTTCCAATTCTTCTACCAAATATCATTGTAGTACGAATTAGGTTAATATATAGCTTAAAAAAAATGAATAAATACTGTGGACTATAACTCCTTGCTATTCTGTTAGTTTCGCAAAATCCTAAGTATTTTACAAGATTATCTAACTCCTCGGGGAACGAGCAGGTTTCCAACCCAACAAAAACTAATTCTAAAAGACGAGTATTTATGTCAGTACGTATTTCGTGAGTCTTGGTGACGCCTTCGTCTCATATTAGTTTTGCTAATTGCTTCGTATCTCACTTACCAGTTTTTACTTACTTCATATTATCTTAGCAGTTTATTTTCATTTATCTAATAAGATTCCCAACGTCTCTTTCCGAACGCTATCTTTAATTGTACTGATTTTTTTTTTTACGTTATGTTAGGTTAGATTTGATGGGTTACTTTAGATTTAGTTTAGATTATAGTAGTAATAGTAATCGTATGTGAAATAATAGTATTAGTAGCGACAGTTGTATTATTGGCGCAGTAATAGTCTTTACAACTAATATTTAATAATTATTACTATTAAAAGAACTTTAAAATTATTACTTATTGAATTTAGAAATATCTTAGTATAGGACTGGCTTTACCTTTCTTCCTCATTATTCTAAATATTAGTAAGTTCGAGCTGTTGTTAGCTTTCAACGACTCTCCACGGCTCATCTGCAAGATTCTTCAAACTCCATTACCAACTCACTAACTCATTTATGCTAATTATCTCAGAAACTGCATTAAACTCTCAGCTATAACAATCAACAAACGCTTCACTGATTGCTCATTAGTGCCCACCTTCCCTGTCATCAGCTGTTTCTCAGGTGACGCTGTGTTTGTAAACAAGATCAGCTGATCCGTTTAATAAGTGATGATGGCGATCAAAAAAACATTTACCAGTCTCACTGATGAACTGATGAACACGTTATAAATTGCGAATGTCATGCATCCCTGTATTTGAAAGTAGGAGCACTGATGCAGGCCTACTGCTCAATATTTGACAAGTCCTTGTCAAACCTAAACCTACTAACAAAATATTCATCCAACCCATTATCAATGCTACCCAAAGAATAAGCTTTGACAACCTTACTATCTCAAGTGCAAGTCCCATTCAAATCCAACCCCTCTCACTCAAGTATTTATCTAACCTATTTGAAGCTACCCAAACTTTAGCTTCAATGACCCTACTAGGTAGACTGTTTCCAAACCTTGAAATTAAATTTCCATAGTCCAGACATTCCTAGAGTCATAGTTTTAACCTGCCACAAAAATTTTGAATGCTACATTATCCTATGAGCCAAATACCTCTATACACACAACGCGTCCCAAGGCTGAGCATTTCCAACAATACATTGCATCCTCCACAATATATTTCGATAGGTTTATTATAGCGTGATAAAATACATCGCAACATATGCTGTGCTCTTCTGCAGAATAAATATCTCAATACAATACAATACGAGAACGACCTCCTACTAGTCCCTCGCAGCGAGGTACACGTGAGACTGTCCAGTAATAATTTGTTGAGCTGATGGGAGTCCCATGATGCACACTTAAAGACAAACCACTGGATAAATATAGTCTAGAACGTGTTTGTCTTAATTTGGTGAACGTCCTGTGGTCACGGAAAAGAGAGATAGAGAGTAGGTAACAGCTCTTAGCTTGTAAATAAAGTTAGAAACCTTAAAGTAACCTTGCAAAACCCTGTATAAAAAGAGAGAGAGAGAGAGAGAGAGAGAGAGAGAGAGAGAGAGAGAGAGAGAGAGAGAGAAGATAGATAGATAGATAGATAGATAGATTCAAATGGCAGGAAGGGACGAGGGAAATGAGAGAAGGAAAGGAAGGGGAAAATTATGTAGGGCAGAAGGGGATGGATACAGAAAAGGGAGGGTGAGGAACGCAAAGAGAGAGAGGGAGGAAGGGTGGGAAGAGAGGATGGGTGGTAGAAGAGGTAGGTGCAAGTAAACACAGACACAAGCAGACTAGCACACAACATGTCGATATGCAGACAGATAACAGTTGAATGGTTATAATCAATTGCTGAAGTACTCTAGCTGCAAGCTATCATAAAACCACGCTTAGGTAACCTTTAAGTCTCCCTGGTGACCACTATGATCCAGCAACACGCACTACGGCAGGCAAACACGCACACACTCCCACAAGCAAGCAAAAACGCACGCACCACCAGTGTCAAGAAATCGGAAAAAAGTAAAGAGGTTTGCAATGTGATTAGTCCTGGAGCTATGCCTTGTGAGGAGAGACTGGAGGAGACAAACGTGATGACATTAGAGGAAAGAAGGACTTGGGGTGATGTGATAACAACGTAAAAAATACTGAGATGAATTGATAGGGTGCACAGGGACAGATTGTTTGAGAGGCGGGAAACCGGAACACTAGGTCACAGCTGGAAGTTCAAACCACAGATGTTAGGAAGTATTTCTTCAGCCTTAGTGTAGTCAGGAAGTGGCACGACATGAGCAGTGAAGTGATGGAGGCAAGATCCATGCATAGTTTTAAGAACAGGTACGATAGAGCTCTCGAATCCAGGACAGAATGAATCTAATAGCGAAGACTTTGGAAGACTTTGTTAATATGTATTTGTTAATATGTGTTTGTAATATATTTCTAATTTTCCTGCGACTTCTACTTAGGCAGTTTTCAAAGTATAGATAGAGTGCTCCGAACTTTAGTCCCAGGTAAACTTTGATAGCTACTTTTTTTTTCTAGAAACTGTAAATTGTCGGTTCGTTCCTCAGCACACATTCAACTTGTAATTTCGAGTCATAATAAGCTTTCATTTCGATTCCATGTATATTCTGTAACAGTCGACTCACCGACTGTTGAGGCTGTAGTTTCAAAACACCTGTACAACTCTGTGTCTTACCTTCCTAACTACTTGGTACATCAGTGTTATTATATACCGATAAGTATGTTAAAATAACACACAATATGCGGTTTATGGTATTTTATTATACTGAGATGATTCGTCCACCAGGGACTTTATCAATTCTCTAATTGATTAAGTCCCTGGTAGGCGAAACGTTTTCTCAGTACAATGAAATGCCTTAAATCGCATATTGTCTTAATAATATACCTGTAGCTTTCTCAACTATTCAGCACTGATAATAATATAAATATATTAATAATAATGGGGAATCGTTTAACCCGTATGAGTTACACATCAAATAGGTAGAAAATTACAGTTCGTAAAATCAAAGCACTTCTGTTGAAGGGAACTTGAACCCTGAGCGTTTCCTGGGTAGCTACTAAAATAAAAAGAATTAATTTGTCAACATCATTAACTGTGAGACATATATAAGCAATGATGGAAGACGATAGGTTATGAAAAAGATCCAATTTTTGGTATATAAATCTTTAACGTGATGTTTCATTCAATGTTGGACATTATCAAATAAGTAAACAACACAGGAGCTGCATTATAAGGCGAATGAGTATCCTTGAGGTCAGGCTCAAAGTAAGTTCACAAGTAGGGTCATGGGAAGAGAGAAAAGTTAAAGCTATATAAGAACAATTATGTGTCGATGTGTCGGGGAAGGGGCAGTGAATCAGGTCCATAGGAAATATTTTTATTATAAATAATGTGTACAACATGAGCGCTGGGACCAACTAGCATGCATATTTTCATTGTGTACAAAAGCGTTTGTTAAATGAAGAGTGGCTAATTCGTTTCTTTCTGTCCTCATGATATAACTAATGTTAGTCCATGTTCATGATATGGGAGTGTAAATTAAAGTGAATAATGTAAAAATATGTTGACATTGTTCAACCTGCAAGTACATTTGTGTTCCTTCAGGTGAGTATGAAGGTTGCAGCCTGACTCCCTGCTGTAAACCTTACTCCATTTTCCTCAGGGAATGTTGTAATCCCTTGAAGCCGTTGTACTCTTGGGTCTTTTGAGGTTTGGTAATTTATTTGATGGTTTTGCTGGTTACGACAGCAATATCCATGTTAGCTTGATGGAAGATGGGGCGATAGTGGTGGTAACCTGTCCTGTGGGACGGATAAGACAACGATCAATGTTTGTGGTTTCTCTAAGAGTTTTGCAGGAGAGGGTTATGTGTATTAGGAACTTCAGGGCGGTGTAGGTGTTCATGACGTATTTCTGTTCTTCAATGAAGTCTTGATTAGAAACCCAGAGGACCAGGAAGAAAAACTCTGTAAAGACTCTGCTTTTTGTCTTGGAGTAAATATGGAAAAATGGTGTATCAGATTATAATATTTGGTGGATTTTCTATAAACCCTGTGCTTGAGAGGGTTATTTTCCTTCATGACCTTGACAGTAAGTCATATTTTTGTTCCTCCAGAGTAAACTGCATGTGAGTTTCAGTGAGTTGAATGTGCCCTTAAGATGGTAAAGATCAAAGCATCTAGAGACACTAAGACGTCATTTGCATCCTACCCCCAGTAATGTTGCGTGAATGATGTTCTTGAATTGGTCTTTCTCTAGTTGTTTGAGCTAAATATTGGTAAACGGTCCAGATAACTGATCCCATCGTCTTACCATATTTTGTCTGTAGAGTCCATTATCGAATGAGAAGAGGTTGAACTTAATAGTGAACATCATACTTAACTCGATGAGACCCATAAAGTCTTGTTTAGAAGGTGGCAGCCACAGGTCATCAGGAAACGAGTGGCAGAGAGAACGAATATTCTGATCAGTGTGATCCAAGTAAACAGGGAGCCTACATCATGGCTAGCAAGCCTCTTGTTTACCTCTGGTGATGATATGGTTGTTTCTGAAAAGATCTTCGGGGTGTCAGAGTTCATGGTTGCTGAAGGTACCTCGCAGTTTGGATAAGTGTCTGGCAAAGACACCCACCAATCCTGGATATGATGGGTCTCAAGAGGGAAATCGGGATTGTGAATCTTAAGAATTTTCGAGAAATGTTCGGGTTTGGGTTTAGTAGCCCAAGGTAGCATAACTTCCTCCCGTGTGGCGCAGGTGAGAATCTTCCTGGATTTCTTAAGAATGGAGGCCATGTAGTTTCATAGGTGGTTTTGTCATTATGAAGGAAGAACATTTTGACACGATGTCAGTCACTGTTATGACTACACCTCCATCGGTGGCACTTCTGATGTATGAGTAGGCTTCAACGTATCTTTTAGGCAGACAAGGCGTGAGTTTTTCCTGTTGAACGATAGTGAAGATTACCTGCATGTACCTTTTCATTAACTCAAGAGTTGGTGAGTCTTTGGTTATAATGGTTATGATTAAAACAGATATAATCCAAAATTATTCCATCCTTTTACCAGTTTAGGGATTTGGTAAAACAAGAAGTGCAACTGTATTTTTCTCTAGTGAAAAAAAAAGTTATCTTGTACATTTACAGTCTGCATCAGACTGTAAATGTAAACATAAATGCAGTTATACCTGATAACTCTTTTATCAATCCATATGTCAGGCATAAATTAATCACCTCCCAAAATTACAATTACTGTCCAATACCAGACTAATCATGGATATGATATATCAAAAAACTCTTAAGAATATCATAGGTATCAAGTTGTGCAACTCACCAGCAACAGTGTGTACATGTCAGAGACAAAGCAACGTATCTTCTCGTCACTACAGATGCTAGAACATTTATGTATTTAACAGTCTGTATGACAGAAATAAATTAAAATAGAAGGTTTACGTTTAAGATGATTAAAAAGAGCTGAAGCCCAACATATAAACCAAGATAGTCTAAGAGCTGGAGCACAACACACAATCTGACCACATATGTATAAATGTTTTTTTTTTCATATTACATGATGTAGAGTTGGGACATGTCACATATCTCATTTGCCAATCTCTTTCGTTTATGTAAATGCATTTTCATTTATATATCAAAGTGGAAGAAAAAATATGCTTTTGTTTTTCTATTTATTTTCATTCTACATCTTTCTACAATTCTTCTGTATTTCCCTAAACTACCTTCACCCCTCCTTACCATATACTATGTTTATTAATCAGTACGATTCTTAGGAACACAATCCATTAGAATGTTATGCTCAAGATGGTCCAAGAGTTGGGGCCCAACAAGCGCAAACCAACAGAATATTGGTTGGTTAACGTGTGCTAGAGCTCAGCACACGTTAATATATGTTCAGAAAATAAACACACATACCTGACTAACTAAGCTCCACATATAAAGTCATACACACCCATTCATAAATACATTCGCACATAAACTATCAGATACGTGAATACACACACAGACGTATATACGTGAATACACATACACGCATATGTTCAAACACAATCTATCAGGCACATGAATACACACGTACATCTTCACATGTATGTATACACACACGCATACGTACACATGACAGGTAAACGCGCCTCTGCAAACGATTCCCAAAGCGAGGAGAGCTAATTGGATAGTTGCACAAATTGGTTCCAGAAATTGGCGTGAGGTAGCCTGGTCACGAACATCTCTTAATGTGTATACTAGTTTACTGAGAGCGTATCATCTTTCTGTTATTACACAGTCTAATTGTGACTTGATGTACGAGTGTAGGGAAGTGTAAAGCCTGAGAATGTTGGGTGTGTGGGCGAAGATTATTATTGGAAAGAGAGAGTGAGTGAGAGAGAGAGAGAGAGAGAGAGAGAGAGAGAGAGAGAGAGAGAGAGAGAGAGAGAGAGAGTCAGAGAACAGATGAGATAGGCAAAGGGCAAATCTAGAGGATGAAGTGATTAAAAGATTTTTTATTTTTAAAGGTTACGTAAATTAAAATATTAATTTCTCTTTTTCTCTGTTTGTCTGTCTGTCTCTCTTTTTCTCTTGCTCTTTCTCTCAGGCCATGAATTTATACTATATACTCCAGCTGTCAGATTAGCCCAGGTGTCTGACTGGTCCAGCTGTCAAACCAGTCCAGCTGGATGAAGTAAAACTTTTGACGTATGTTTGTAGAGTATTTCAGAAAAAAAAATTATCCACATAATCATCATCAGTCTAGTTATTATTGCTTTGAGTGAATCTTTTTTTTTTTAACGTAAACAGCAATCTGTCATCACTCATTAAAAAAGGTGGTGAGTGACCCTGAACGTTAACAATGGAACTCTATGCCGTCGAAATTAAAAACGATGTTAATGAGAACGAGAAAATTTAAAGCGCTATCGTATAATGACCTTCCAAACAAAGCCAGAAAACGACGACCTTTAAAATGATGAAATTAAAGCAATAAGTGATAATACAGTGAAAATCTGATAACTAGGACTGATAGGATCAAGAAGTTACCAGACTCGCCAACATGATTTAAAATGACTGTTAAACACAAGTTGATCGTTGGTCACTAGTGTCAATAATATAATGGATCTCAGTGTGACCACAACAGATTCTGACCATATCCAACCATATCTATATTCAGCCTACCATGGATGGTTGGATACGGGGAACAGTGACCATGACATCATACTAATCAAGAACGCTAACTTTAAGATCCAGAATAATATGATGATTCCTAAAGAATAAAAAAGAAAGTAATGGTCCAGATCAGACCAAAACGTCGTGTACCTGGAGAGTAAACCTGGAGAGGGTTTCGGGGGTCAACGCCCCCGCTATGTGAGGATTATGTGTGAGTGATGTTTTCTGAATACAAAACAATCTCTGATTTACCATCATCAAAACTTGGATTGAATTAAAAAATAAAAACAGTGTAAAGTAAATGAGGAGCACATTTAAAAAAAAAATCTAAAAACGAAAGGAGTATCATTCCAAGAAAAAAAAAAGAAAAAGGATAAAAAGAAACCAGGTTGAATGACGAAACATCTAGTTGAAATTATAGTCTAAAAACGTAATACATATAAAATATTAAAGTTATTTTTCAACCTCGAAGGCACTATACTGTTTCACACTGAAAGCAAGACAAAATTAGATTTGGAAAGCGGAAATTAAAAAGTACCAAACAATGTTGCCTACGACACTTTATGCCTCACTCACCAACTTACTAAACCCACTCTAAAACTCTCACGGACCGTCATATACACACAACATATGGAGCAATATTAAGTCAACGGACTCCTGTTGTTTGTACAGCGGCTGATTCAGGACGATCAGTTGACAGCGAGGCAATCAAGTCAATAATAGAAGAAATGATAGAAGTAGAGGGTTGTGATAGCCTTAGCAGAACTGGTAGTGATCAGAAGCTGAACTGCCGGTAAACACAGTCCTGTGAATGGCAGCTGGGTCTACCTTCCTACCTGGGTAACACAAGTAGTAAAATAGAAACAATAATAATTTAGTAGAGGTAATTTTAACCCACCTCTTCCATCCAGTTCCCTATCTTCTGTAAATTCCAAGCTATTGTTTAATGTGGTATAGTGAATATTTTCCCAGCTTTTCACTCAAGCAGTGGCCGGAGGGAGTTAAGGCTGGGCAGAGATCATTTAGCAGATAACTTTCGTGTGGACTTAAAAGTCCTCTGCTCCCTGTCGCTCCAATGTATCTCTCTCTCTCTCTCTCTCTCTCTCTCTCTCTCTCTCTCTCTCTCTCTCTCTCTCTCTCTCTCTCTCTCATGAAACTAATTCTTTTGTACCAATGTCATCAATGACCTTGGTACACCATCGACCTTGCTCAAAAAGAAAAATAACTCGTGAAAAGAAGGCTCAATCACACCTGTAAAACTTGCGATTTTGGCTTAAATAGCAACGCTCACCTTGCCATATATGACAAGTGAAAATTTGTGTATGCAATAATTTCGCCAAAATCATTCTGAACATAACGAAAAAAATATATTTCATTGTGTTTGTTTATTATTAAATTAATGTTAACGTATCTAAAATATATTTAGTTGGGTTAGGCTAAATTAAATTGCGCTTGTTGTAATAAGGTTAGGTAGGTTTTCAAAGTTTCTCTTGGTACAAAATTATAAATTCTTACATTACTATAAATGAAAAAAAAATGATCATTAAAAGTATAAGAGAAAATTTTAGAAAGGACTTAATTTTAGATGAGTTCTTGCTAATTGACCAGTTTTACCTAATCGGCACGACATATATATGTAGATGCAAGACATAACATAATCGTTGTAGGCAGTAGTAGTAATACTGCTAGTAGTTGTTGTAGTAGTTCTTGTGGTAGAAGTAGTAGTAGCAGCACCAGAAGCTGTGATAGCGAGGTTTATTGTTTTGAGGAGAATTCTTGCTAATACTTCAGAAATGATGAAGCTTCCTTTATTCTGTTTAATTGTGTTAGAAATAGCGATTAATGGCGAGTCAAGGCATTTACGTCTACGGAAATTGGGTTCTTTAATCACTAGTCGGATGTCGTTGAATTTCATGGGTGGTTGGTGGAATTCCGGTGTTGTACGCAAGCATTGTTCAAGTTATCGTTCCTACATGCAGTAACAGGTTCATTAAGACGTGTTTCGAGGTCTCTATCCTTCAAGTCCTAAATCCTTATCCATCGTTCATCCTTCCCCTCCTTTCTAAGACTCTAGTTATACAAGTTTTAAACTGGCTGTACCTAGTATTTAATATTTCATCTTCCTTGCATATTGTTTTTATACGTATTTTACATGTATAATTTTATTTTTATGTTAAAGTTTTGGTCAAGAGCACTACCGAGACGACCCGGGTTCGATTCACGGGTGGAGTAACATGTATGGACCTGTTGCTTCTCTGTCATCTACTTGACTGCCCTGGGTCGCATTCTGGGATGGGCCCAGTGTAATAAGCCATACTACTTTATAATGCTGGTGTATCCTGCGTTAGTGGTTCTTACTGGTTAAATTACCGTAAAAATGTCTTCTTCCTCTTCCCACTATTCCTGCTCCTCATTTTTCTCCTGTTTTTGTTTCCCCTCTCTTCCCTTCCACTCCCTTTTTTTCTTTTCCCTTTCTCCATCTCCTATATCTCTTACTCCTCCTTCTCCTCCATCTCAAATATCTCTTACTACTTCTCCTCTGCCTCCTCCATCCCTATTTCACTTCCTCGTCTTCTTTGTCTTCCCCTATCTCCTCTTGTTCCTCTTCCTCATAATCCTTTTCTTCCACATCCCTCTCCTATCTCCTCCTTTTGTCCCATTGAATCTTCCACCTCTTTCACTTCCGTATTCATCCATTCCCTTCGCGTTCTCTCCCCTTACAATTCTATCTCTTCCATCCTGTCTCCTCTTCCTCCTCCCCCTCTAAAATTCCCTCCCTGCAACTTCCCTCCCCCCTTTTCTCAATGGGTCATCTGACTCCAATGTTGACAATATCGCAGCAGCATCTGCATGCATTGAGGTTAAGTCAGCCGCAGGAACACTGTCACAAGTCACAGTTCTCCAGGTTTTGTCGCGCTCGCATTTATGGATTTTTCCAGAGAATGAGAGTTCACGGTCGATTCCCCACAGGTTGGCGTCTTCCCTGTTGCTTGCACGAAACCTTATGACTTGTTCGGTTAAGTTACCTTTACTGACTGGCGCTCTGTCTCTCTTTCTCTCTTTCTCTCTCTCTCTCTCTCTCTCTCTCTCTCTCTCTCTCTCTCTCTCTCTCTCTCTCTCTCTCTCTCTTTAATTCTAAACCTCCCTCTCTATCTTTAATTGTATATCTCCCTCTTCGCAAGTGAGTATTTAATACTCTGACTGTACGTAATTTGATGCCGCAGTCGCTGTTTACCTTTTTGACTGTCAGTTTGGGAAAGTGTGACTTTGTAAATAGTTCAAGTCGGACCGAAACGTAGTCGTAAGCTCCTCTCTTATATGTGCGGGTTATTTGTGAATTGTTCCAGTCACATTATTGTGCTTTTTTTTTATTTATTAGTTTGTTCTTCTTGTTTGTTCTTCTGTTTATCTCCGTTTACAGACATAAGTTTTAAGACGATTTATTGCGTGAGAAATCTTTCAATTTTTTAGCTTTTTCCAATCATAATTTTTTTCTCAGGTTTGTATTTACATGTGCGCGATTAAGAGTGTCTGGAGGAATCAGTATCATTTCCTAACCTTAAGAATTTATTCTAATAAACCAAAATGTCTTTTCACACAACGTTTTATCATATTTTTGGAGAATCGGGTTCATTAGGGAGCATTGAAAAAATACAAATTTTAGAGATGCAAGCTGCATATTTCAGGCATTATTTGTGTGGTCACAACAAACTTCTGTGCAAAATTTCAGATCATTTCATTGCCATTTACCCTGCAGCATCGCGATCGACTTTTCGTCAAATTATACACCATTGAAAGAAATTAGTTAAAAATTATTGGTTGTCAGGATAATAAAGTGTACATGGTTTATATCATTTTTGGTTGTGAATATTGTATAATCAAATGTACATGGGTTATATCAATCATCAACTATTTAATTTTAAACTATTACAAGTTATAAGTGAAGTCTTTCATGGTGCGAAACTTAGGCATCAATTTCCTGGAAAATATTCTTTGCCTGATATATCCATCTCTTGCCTTCTGTCCAGTCACTTCAGTGCAGCTCAGTCATCAATTTTATCCCTCTCTCAACAGCTTGAGCGTTGTTTGGCCACTTGGGAACCTCCAGTGAAGTCTCAATAATTTTCAGAACCTGTTGATCTGATAGAGAAGCAATGGCAGGAGGCTCAGTTTTGAGTTCAGTCTTCCAGTCAATCATGGAATGATAGTTCTTTGCTTGCCTAGATATAACAAGCGACCTGAAAAGTGTCATCATGGGCTTGGCATCCCTGGTTTTGAAGGTTCTCATTATCCATCCTGTCATTTTACTAGCAGATGCGATTGCTGCAGTGTTATGGTCCTTGAAGGTGAGATCCTCTGACATGATCACTCCCAGGTCTTTGACATTAGTTTTTCGCTCTATTGTTTGGTTGGAATTTGTTTTATACTCCGATGAAATTATAATTTCCTCACGTTTTCCATATCGGAGTAATGGAAATTTCTCGTCATTGAACTTCATATTGTTTTCTGCAGCCCATTTAAAGATTTGGTTGATGTCTGCTTGGAGTCTTGCAGTGTCTTCAACGGTGGACACTGTTATGCAAATTCGGGTGTCATCTTCAAGGAAGACACGGCACTGAGGAACAAGATGGGAGCGAGTACTGTGCCTTGTGGGAACATAGCTTTTCACCGTAGCCGCCTCAGACTTTACTCTGTTGACCACTACTCTTCAGTAAGATAAACATTGTCTTTGACACTAAGATTAACATTGTATTCATTATATTATGAGATCAACAGTGTTCATCATATTGTAAGATTAACAGTGTTCATCATATTGTAACATAAAATTTGTGTTCATAATTGTAGATTAACATTGTATTCATCATATTTTAAGATCAAAATTTTATAATCACAATTAAAGATCAACACTAAATTCATCACATTTTACGATTAACATTGAGGTCATCACATTTTTAGATCAACATAACGTTATATTTCCCTCTGCATTATAAAATGTAGTGCACATCAACACTGGAAGATCAACATAGCGTTGTATTTCTCGCCAGGTGTTAAAGTCAACAATGTTCATCGCACTGTAATGTAAACAAAGCGTTATATTTCTTGCCACATTGCAAAATCAACATTAAGTTTCACACTGTACGATCGTTATAGCGATCGTAGGCCTTGTCATGGTCGATATATCACGAGGCTAGGTCACGGACCGGGTCGCGGGGGCGTTGACCCCCTAAACCCCCTCCCGGTAACCCCCTCCAGGTATACATTTCTCGCTATATTGTAAAATCAACATTGTGTTCATCATATTGAAAGATAATTTCATTTTAAACATAGGTGTCTTTTAGTCCAAATTTATTTCACGTTTTTAATTAAACAGACTAAGATATTGAGAGAGGAGTTGGCTTTTTAGCTCCTTCTTCATGCCTTAGAGAGGATTATCTCACATTTGTTCTACGCGGATTCCACTCCGAGCAATGATTTTCTAATGGAATTCCTGTGTTTTCAAGAATTATCAATAGGAGATTAGGTCTTGCAAAAAAATCCCGAGGAATTCGTTTTAGTAAAAGTTCGAAAGGAAATCTGGTTCGTTTTTCTTATAAAATTTAGGAGAGAAAATATAGGGCATTTGTTAAAATTTTGGTTTTCATTATTTAAGATTTTAGAACGAATTTGACTATGTGCGAGAGTCGAAACACTCTTGAAACAGATAACTGGTATACACAGAGTGCAGGTATACAGGTACGTAAGTCTGGCTGTGTTATTCGTCCTAGAGATTTCACAATAAAGTTGTGAGTTATGATGAAAATGGTTTTGAAAACCGACAAGTTGAAGAATGACAAATTTGTGCCTAACCTATAGTCATGACCTTTTTACGCTAGTGGATTGGTCCAATGGTGACTCAGCCTCCTGCTTCAGCTCACCTGACTGCAGTACATAAGCAACTTCTTAGTAACAAAAAAAGGCACAATACCGTGACTGGAACAATACACACACAACCCGCACATATAAAAAAAGAGAGAAGCTTACCACGACGTTTCGGTCCGACATTTACAAAATCACACTAACACACAGGACAGGAAGAAGGGGTATTTATAGGCAGGCAGACAGGGAAGGGCACAAGAAAGTAGTGGAGGGGTAATAATGGAGGTAGTAGTGGTAGTGGTAGTAGTAGTAGTAGTAGTAGTAGTGGAGTCAGTCATATTCTAGTAAAGGAGCACTGCAATGAAGCTGGCGGCCCGCATAGGGTAAGGACAAGAACACAGAGGGGAAAAAAATGAAAATAAAATAAAATAAAGAAGGACAAATACAAGGCAAAAGAAAAGAAATAAAACACAGAGGAGAAACGAGAAAGAAGAGAAGGGGGAAGAGATAGAAGGGGAAGGAATCAGGTTAAGTCACGGGTGCTCTGAAGTTTGGAGCATTTAACAATGTAATGGGAGAGGAAAGCATCTACAGAGAGAAAGCCAGGGCTAAGATTCATACAGGGAAAGTTGTGTATAAGGGAGGATTCAACCAGATGGCGACTGTGAAAGTTGGACGTAGGGTAGACAGTTTTAGCAGAAGACCAATCAATAGGATGACTGTGATCTCTGACATGACAGAAAAGAGCATTATTAGTGTCAAGTAAAAGGACACAAATGCAACTAATGTGACATTTTATTGTGGCAACGTTTCGCTCTCCAGGAGCTTTCTCAAGCCGTTACAAGCGTTACATGGACACAGTGGGCTATTATATACTCTCAAAGTGAGGTGAAATACTAGTGGTGGTCGAGGTAGTAGTGATAAGTAGTAGTAGTAGTAATACAATAAGGTAGAACAATCAATATGCACATGAGTAAAAGGTGATAAAACAAATACTTGGGTAGTATAACAATAGGTTAGACAAATATTTTATGCTTCTGTTTCTAACACAATTAAACAAAACAAAGGCAGCTTCACCATCTCTGAAGTCTTAGCAAGAATCCTCCTGAAAACAGTAAACCCTACCATCACATAGTCTCTCCTGCTAATTCAACACAAGCACATCGTAGATGTGGAACACTCCTACAGGCCTTCTATATTTCAACCTCCAGCATAAAATATTTGTCTAACCTATTGTTATACTACCCAAGTATTTGTTTTATCACCTTTTACTCATGTGCATATTGATTGTTCTACCTTATTGTATTACTACTACTACTACTTATCACTACTACCTCGACCACCACTAGTATTTCACCTCACTTTGAGAGTATATAATAGCCCACTGTGTCCATGTAACGCTTGTAACGGCTTGAGAAAGCTCCTGGAGAGCGAAACGTTGCCACAATAAAATGTCACATTAGTTGCATTTGTGTCCTTTTACTTAACATATTGTCGGTAATTCTACCAATATTATTACATTATTAGTGTCGGCAAGCCTAACACTATTTTTGTGCTCCCTAAGTCTGTCAGATAGAGATCGGCCAGTTTCTCCAAAGTACTGAAGATGACAGGAGGAGCAAGAAATAGAGTAGACACCAGGAGAATCTATAGAGGGAGGAGAGGTATGAACTAGATTAGTGCGAAGAGTGTTAGTCTGGCGAAAGGTAAGTTTGATGTCTAAGGAACGGATAGAGTTGTTGAGATTAGAGAGACCAGAGATGTAAGGAAGGCAGAGGACAGGAGAGTTCCCAGGAGTAGAGGGTTTAGGAGAGAAGAAAGTCCGTTTGTCACGAGAGAAAGCAGAGTCAATGAAATGGGAAGGGTAGCCAGGCGGGAAAATGAATTATGAAGAGTGGAAATTTCTGCTTCAAGGAACTGAGGATCACAAATGCGGAGAGCACGGAGAAAGAGGGAGATAAGAACACTTTTCTTGACAGAGGAGGCATGATAAGAAAAGTAGTGAATGTACATGCCACTGTGCATAGACTTGCGGTACATACGCTGTACATTTCTTAAGACAGATGGACTGATCACATCGACTCCAGGCTGAGAACTGATTACCTCAAACACCTCATCTGTCACTATTATTCTGTATTCGACTGACGAAGAAACCCTGGCGAAACGTTTCCTCAATAAAGATTCTGAAATACTATACGAATGTCTCATTCATCAAAGTTGTGAGTTGTTACCCAGGACCTGAAATTTGGCTCTATGAATAATTGGAAGTAGGGGAGAGTAAAATATCTAGGAGACTGTTGGTTTTCATAGCTAAATAAAAAGAAGAATTTGTTGTTAGAAAGAATACCAAATACCATATGCAGATATGTTAATGGAACTGTAAAAAAAAAAAAAGGAATAATCTGCAAAGCAGTGATGTTTATGTCTTCATGTGAATCGTTAAATTTAGCCTCGTATGGGTAATTCGGAGCAGGAAAGGAAGGCGGTTCGATTCTTCTTCCACTAAATGCTGCGCTGTCTTTAATCCGTCATACTATCTTGAAAGAACTGTCTTGATGCTGGTGTAAGGCTCTTGATTCAGGAAATTGGGTATACACTCCTGATGGTTTAAAAAAACACGTGAACAAACACTAGGACATATTTAGTAGAAAAGATTTCGGTTCAGGGACCTTGAACACGTCTAGGTATAAACCTTGGTAATTGATACCGACAAATTGGTCTATATCGATTACCAAGTTTTATACCATACATTCCTAATTAAACCTTAATTACCAGCTCTCAGCCTCTACGGTGGTTAGTGCTTCTCCACAAAAAATAATAATAATAAACTGCTATCATCAGTGGCAAATTATTCTTATGCAAAAACTCTCACAAGAACTTAACTTGTTTCACCGAGGCAGCTGAAAACTCCATTTAATTTAATTTAAAACTTTAAGATTCGGAAGAATTTCGATTCCCTCAGACACGAAGGGAGTTGAAGGGAAAATTTATACAGTGGAGTGAAATAATTCATGCAGTTTAATTAAATAGTTTGAATATAACTTAATTAACGCAAGCGTAATGCAGTACGATCTGTACTTAAGTAGATGACATGCAAACTTAGGGAGAAGTATGAGTAGTACAGTCCTGGAACAAATTTGTACAATGCAAATTTAGGGTAAACATGTGCAATGTAAATAAGGATATGTATGTGATATACATTGTCAGGGTAAGTAGGTACAATGTAGACCATGTAATATAGATGAAATGTAATATGGTAAATGCAATACAATCACTGGACAGGTGCAATGCATTCTTTGAATAAACTGGTGCAGTACAAATTTTGGATAAGTAGGTGCAAACACAGCCATTTAGTAGATCTAACACAGAACCTGGATAAAAGCTTCTTTTCCAGTCGATTAACTGAAAACTGCATCAACATATCTTCTGATATAAGTGAAAATATAGAGAATGTGGTTACACAGATTCCTTTGATACACGAGACACAAGTAGTTTCTGGTGTAGTTACTTGAAATTGACATTATACTAGATCTCTACATTAATATTATATTTATCTATGCATGTAAGTTATGCATTGCATTATCTCGGAAGAATTTAATATTACTGAAGAGTTCCTGATTTTATTCTATTGTGTCAGAAGTACGTGTCATCATAGCCGAAAATGATAGTAGTGTGGCTCTCGTGTAGCCCATCGTTAAGGACATTTCAGACCAAAAAAATATTTCTACAAGAAAAACTAATGACAACCTAAACTCCTCCACATAAAACGTAGCTAAGTGGCAATTTCCTCGTTTCCAAAAATATTTTCAGTTATTCTTTCCACACGTACAAGTGACTTAACATGTTGTCATCTCTTGTCGTCGACCTTCCGCCGCTCTCTCTCACAAACCCCCCAAAAAAAAAAAAAAAAAAAAAAATCGTGTCCCTTCAGTATGGGAAAAAAGGATCGCTCCCTCCTAGTTTGAGAACCACTGATGTTGTGTCTACAGATTCATTATACATTTAATTAAGTGCCCAATCTTAGAAGTTTCATTACAAACTTACACACACACACACACACACACACACACATATATTATTGTAACTACGGACAAGTGGTATTTAATCAATAACAACACTGCGACTAGCCGAGGATTCGAACCCATGTAGTTTTGGCCCTCCCTCGTGGTGAGCGAAAATCGCATGACGCCTTAACCCACTGAACCAATAGGTAAAATTGGTCAATTAGCATGAACTCATTTAAAATTAAGTCCTTGCTATAATTTTCTCTTATACGTTTAAAGATATATTTTCATTTATGTTAATATAAAAATAAATAATTTTGCACCAAAAGAACCTTAGAAAACTTACCTAACCTTATTATAACAAGCGCAATTTAATTTAGCCTAATCCAACTAAATATATTTTAGGTAAGTTTACAATAATAATTTATAATAAACAAACACAATGAAATATATTTTTTCCGTTATGTTCAGAATGTTTTTTTGCGAAATTGTTGCATACACAAATTTTCACTTGCCTTATTCGGCAAGAAGAGCGTTGCTATTAATCCAAAATCGCAAGTTTTACCTATACGTACTGTCAAAGATGAGGCGCAGATAATCTTTACGACAGGAGAGGCGGAGCCAGCTAGTGAAACCGTGTTGAGACTCACTAATCAAATAATCCTTGGTAAGATGGCTTCTAATAATATCGTTATAATTTATTCTAAAAAATTGCCTACTCTTGACGTCAGGCATATTGGGTGAAAATTTGATGGAACTGACTTATTTCCTGATTTAAAGATAGGAATTACATTAGCTATCGTCCACATTTCCAGCACAACGCTAGTTTCCTCCTGGCCCTGGAATTTATTTTGTTTTAGTTTTTCTAATTGTTTGCTAACCATATCCCCGATGACTGTAATAATACTTAATTTTTTTTTTTCAGGGCCTAAATAATTGTAAATTGCTGGGATATCATTTGTGTCTTGTGTGAAGACTGACAAGAAATAACTATTAAAGAAAGAGCATATTTCCTGCTCATTATCAGAAAGCAGTCAGACCTACTTCTCAGTGGGCGTATATTTTCACTGATATTTGTTCTATACACTTGAAAAAACTCTCTTGGTGTGTGTGTGTGTGTGTGTGTGTGTGTGTGTGTGTGTGTGTGTGTGTGTGCGTGTGTGTGTGTGCATGCGTTCGTGCGTGTGTATGATATTTTAATATTTTTTTTCGAGACATAAAGATGTTTTGAGACATTAAGATGTTTTGAGACATTCAGATGTTTTGAGACATTAAGATGTTTTGAGACGTTATAGTTGTTTTAAGACGTTAAGGTTGACTGGTGTCATAACATATAAGACATAGATGACTCGCACCATCTTGCACACTGAAGACACCACTTTAACCAAAGACGTGATGAGCCCTATCTACAGGGCTCTACGATGATTGTAGTTAACTGCTACACCAATTGTGTTGTAGAAGCCTAACCGTGCCTTGTCATAGGGCTGTAAACGGTACATCACTTGTATAAACTCCGACACTTCTTCGGGAGCCAGTGAAGGGTCATCTGGAAAAGATCCGTGTCAGGACTTCGTTCCTGGCGAAAATTCCATCATCAACCCTTCGCGTTCATTCATCCACACACGCACAGTATAGATGTTGCTGGCTGCATTCGGAAGGAAGACGACATAAGGATGTTTCAAGGACACAAGCAAGGACTCGGATGACGATATGTGGGACACAGTTCTGGCGAAGAAACTGAGAGATCATTCCCTGGACTCATCGGACAGCGAAACTAGCCAGACCAGTAAGAACAGTGAGATAGGGATGGATCAAGATGTGCCTCCAGCGACCACAGAAATACTGGGTGGGGAAGGTTGGCAGGAAGTACGATCAACGAAGTCCAACAGAAGACACAGTGTTTCTTTGCCTTAGATCGAGCAAACTAAACTATCCACGGGTAATAAATTTAGGTTGATCAAAAAAGGGCACCACGACACCCCGTATGCTGCTGTAATTCACCTCGAGGCGAAATGTGGCCTGAAGATATCGAGAGGTATGTCTAGCAGATAGCGCATTAGTACGACTTGTCACCCGCTCTATGGATTTTAGCTCATAGACCTCTACGTTTCTGGGAGTAGTAATAAGTAAGGAAAGCTTATTCTCACTCCCCGAAACGTAGAGGTCTATGAGCTAAAATCCATAGAGCGGGTGACAAAAGTCGTACTAATGAGCTATCTGCTAGACATGCCTCTCGATGCAATCCACAGTAACCAAAACATCTTAAAAGCTGAGAGTCTTCTAACCAGAAGGACGCCAACGTACCAACGAGGCAAATCTCCAACATGTAAGACCTCTCCCAGTTCAACTGGATCTGGGCTGCTGGGAAAAATACCAGGTTAGGACGTATAACCCATGCTTCATCATAGTCACTATGTGTGCAATGTTCCAGAAGTGACAGTTCCTGGACTATAAACAGCATTCTGTAGACCAAGAAAATGAGCTGACTATGAGATATTTTCTGAGGTACCTAATATTACTATCTATAAGAGCTCATCTGCTTCTTCATGCCACATATTTTGTTCATGTTTAACAACGAACAATATATCCCTAGGCGTCAAGGGACGTTGGGATGCAGATTTTAGTGGACTTTCATCTGGGAAGAAAGCAATGTTCACAAGAGTGTACATCTTTGGCAATAGCTCTGTGTACTTTTATTTTCTTCAAGATGTATTAATTAGTGGAATGTTAGATGTTATGCATTCACTTCCATAAGAAGGGTATTGAGCGGATATAGACGTCTCAGTATGGTGTATATATATATATTATCCAAGTTGCCGCTTGGATAACATGGTTGGACACACAAGCCCATTGGCTTCAAATATATATACTATTAAGTTATATTGGCATATAACTTAATACTTGAAGGACCCTGTTACATGACACAGAGCCACTCTGAAAATACAGTGTCAACAAGGTCCCGTTTTCTTGTCTTCTTGCGAAGCAAAAGTCATGATACAGTGGGAATAATGTTTGTCGCGTAGGGTATAAACTGTTACTTGGCATTCTTTCCTTTTATGGTTTCATGGTGAGGAATACGAAGTCACAATACCGTGGCTGAAACAATGCATAAATTACCCTCTCTTAGAAGAGGGAAAGTAATGACGGCGTTAAGGTCCGACTTGAACCATTGGCAAGCCAGTGGTCCAAGTCGGACCGAAACGGCGTCATTAATTTCCCTTTCCTAAATACGAGTTATTTGTGATTGGCTTCACGGCATTAAAAACAAGAAGATGGGTAATGATAAGACTGTGTCATTTACATCTTAACAGCCGTCTTGAGTACAAGGACATCACTGTCAGATTATACAGGAAACACAGGAAACAATACTGTTGGCCATCAAAAATGTATCCCCTATTTCTTTCTTGGCTTTAGTACCACTTCATATTTTCTCCTAGCTTCTCGGGACGGTAGATTAGAGACACGTAAATATCTCCAGTGGGCTGAATTAGCCCTATTTAGGGCTGTTATACGCTTGGTACATAGCATGTTGGTTTCAGACATCTTGAAAATAATGCCAGTATCTCTGTTTATTGGCTCACAGTATTTTGTAAATTATTTAAGCTCTGCTTATGCAACTGATTTTGGCTTCAAGTCGTCTTTTTTCTTTGGTCTATTGCTCCTTATCAAACCTCCTATGTGACAGACTGCATCTAAGACTATCATATCCTCGACAGAGATCATAGCTAGGAATGCACTGTTTTTTTTAGATCTTTTGACCACTTGGAGCACATTTGCATCTGGAATAAATATTTCAGCCTTACGGCATTCTATTTCAGTTACTTCGTCACAGAAAAAGCAGGATGGAACATTTATCTGTTAACTGTATTCTAGAACATAATGGCTTTTCGTTAATTTGTTTTTCACTGGTGTGGCAGCTGATTTTCTTCCCAATTGTTTTCCTTTTTTCTGAAGAGCTCCTTTTATTTGGGTATTGTTGTAAAGCATATTATATGATTTATGTCAGTTTGCTCTGCTTGCCATTAGTGTTGATGGCACACTGCTATCAATATTAAACACTGAGATACGTATTTTTAGTGGGAGAACACTGTGGTATTTCACTGTTTTCAAAATTTTCAACAAATGTTTCATTGCCATTAGACTGTGTTTTACTTCTTAACTTAATGGGGTCAGTTACAACTTTATGAATAAATCTGTTTGTCAGCGAGCACATAAAGGCCAACCAGTTTGATTTATAGTCCTATAGTTGAAAATGTGGATGGGTGTTTTACTTACTAAGACGGGCGGTTAAAATAACAATGATTATTGTAGTGTCTCTCTGAGTATCAAAATGCTATGAACAGCTGAGTAGTGTTCTACTATCCATCTACCATCAAATCTACTGCTAGGACAGGTACATTGAAAGTTAATGTAATATTATGAAACTTATTAAAAATGCATTCGCATATACATTTGCCATTTTTCATAACACTGTGTGGCGAATCCTTTAAGAAATAACCAGGTTACATTATAAGATAAGATAAGATTTTCTTCGGATTTTTAACCCCGGAAGGTTAGCCACCCAGGATAACCCAAGAAAGTCAGTGCATCATCGAGGACTGTCTGTCTTATTTCCATTGGGGTCCTCAATCTTGTCCCTCAGGATGCGACCCCACCAGCCGACTAACACCCAGGTACCTATTTGCTGCTAGGTGAACATGACAACAGGTGTAAGGAAACACGTCGAAATATTTCCACCCCGCCGGAAATCAAACCCGGGCCCTCCGTGTGTGAAGCGAGAGCTTTAACCACTTTAGCCACTCTCAGAAGGCATAATTTTCAATCAATTTTTTAATCATATCCTCACTGTTTTGCATATTTTTAATACTAAGTTGTCTGTAAAATTTTACTCCTCTTGTTTCTTAAACGATGTTCACCATTGATGATTATGAAACACTGAAGTTTTAGGTAACTGAAAAGTAGCAATTGAAATATTTCAATTTATACATGATAAATAAGTTGACCTGCCCCAATTAAAAAGGAAAACTAATATTTACGATTTAAGTGCCAGGATGGTCTTATGAATTATGCTGTCTCAAAGTAGCCACATTTTCATGAAAATAAAATTAAAAAAATTAAAAATAATACCCAACAATTGCAAAAACATCACGTTTTGCCAACGTACATTGATAATAGTAGTAGTATGTTTTCTTCAGTGATCGTTTTTTTGAGTTTGGGATCCGCCCCCTCAAAAATTTTGAGTGGCGGCTCCTCCCCCGTTTTTTGAATGGGGGTCCGCCCCCTTCTCATTTTGGAGACTCCCTTTCGCCCCTAGCTTTTCTCGATTTTTTTTATTTTTTTTTCTCCACCCTCTTTCCCGCGCCCCCTACTTCTCCCACCCCTACGTAGTAGTGATGTGAAGTACGGAGAAGTAATGTGATGTACATAGTGATGTGATGTACATAGTAAAGATGTGAGGTACATAGTGGTGATGTGAGGTACTTTGTAGTGATGCAAAGTACATACTAAGTGATGTAAAGTACATACTAGAGGTGTGAGGTATATAACAATGATATCATTTCATAGTAGTAATGTGAAAAACGTAGTAATGATGTGAGGTACAAAGTAGTGATGTGAGATACACATAATTATCAGTAGTAGAAAAACCCTAATACTGATAATTATGATTTACGCTTCTTAATCAACTGGAAAAAAAATGCTTGAAAGAAATTAATTCTTTTTAGGGGTAACTAATCAATATTATAATTAAAAGTGAAACAAAACGAATACAAATATGAGAGATGCAAAACTATTGTCTGCTGTGCTCAATCGACATAACTCGACTATAAAAAGAAGAATGATCCACATTTTGAATGGAATACAACAATAAAAGTCAAACGTCTCATTTTTATTAGTGGCATACCTTAAAATCCTTATGAAATAAATTTGGCGCTTGCTGCCAGCTCTGAACATTTCGGACCATACTTGTCACATGTTTGCTTCACTAATTAGATGAAAAGGACATTAGCCTGCCGCATTAATTGTCTCGTGTACTGACTTCAGCTCTGCTGAGGAAGGGAAGGTCCCTGCACACAAGCACAGCAGCTCTACCTATCAATAATTTGATGACAGATGAAGCTCGATCTTCCGTCGATCTTCCGTCAAGAAACTAAACGTTTCTTGACTCTCTTGACTAAGAGGTTCCGCATATAAGTTTATTCATCAGAGCAGAGTCAATCTTCACTCAGGGCTCATCAAATGTTAGTACTGAGAGGTTGTGTTTGTTTACTGAGCAGAGTTCAAGAATCTTTACTGAGCCAGGTTCATCAAGTGTCTTTACTGAGCAGAGTTTATCAGTCGTGTTTACTGAGCATAAACGTATGGTCCACCCACGTCTATTCCCTTCAGTTATTGCAGCAAGTTGGGTGATGAACCTCAGAGCAGTTTGCATATGTTTACTTTATACGAGTCAAAGTTAGAGAGTAGTCATTTGCATTGGTACCAGACTCTCCCACGCCAGTTTTCTCTGCTCCATTTATGTCTTAAACATTCTCTTTACCCCTGTCTCTTTTCTCGTACCATTCATTTCGTTTATTCTCTCTCTCTCTCTCTCTCTCTCTCTCTCTCTCTCTCTCTCTCTCTCTCTCTCTCTCTCTCTCTCTCTCTCTCTTGTTATTACCTCTTTCCTGTCTTTCCTGCACTATTGCAGATTTCTCTCTCACTATGATTTCATGGGCCACATACACAGATTTGTCCTTGGAAAGAAGCGGGTCAAATGGGCCCTGCAGATGAGATACAATGTATTCATTGTTCAACAGGACGTGGATCCTGACCTTCCCTTTTCAACAAGAATCCTAACTCTCTGCATACCAATTTTTGCACATACCCATAGCCATCTGCTGCTTGTAAGTCTCCCTGATCTTCTTTGCACACTTTGTGTTGTGCAGCTGACTGTGGATCACATACTAAATGTTTGATTCAGCCTTCTCCAAAGTTATGAGGTTTATAATCTCCATGAAGCCTGTTGGGACCTCTGGGAACTTTCAGGCGACTCTTTTAACATTGATTATTTTTAATGTGGTTTTTAACTAGTGCCGATTGTTTTAACTTGGTGCGATAGTATTTATTTGAATTATGTGTTTTGTTCGTCCAGTCGCTTTACTAATTAGTGTTAACTTCAATGATCTTAGTGTGTGACTGGTATTTTTTTTATTGCCAACAGAGTTGAGTGATCTACCAGGTTCAAGTGTTCTTTACATCTCAAAAAGGTCATTCCTTTCTCTTTCTCGAATTCTTTCCTTCTCTTAACACTCCCTATTCACTAAACTTCTCTCAGCTCCTCTCTTCTCTTCCTCTAATTTCTCCTCCTTCCAACTTCTCCAGTATGACATGACTAGCGAGCTACTTGTAGCAATTTAAAGATTCCCAGCAAGTAGAGGCAATGGGCCGGCTTCTTCCTTAATGGGTTTATTCAGTAATTTAAGTACTTGGTAGCCAGATAGCGAGACATTTACCTACTAATTGGGAAACTGGGAATTTTGCTGATATACTCTTACACACACACCACACACACACACACACACACACACACACACACACACACACACACACACACACACACACACACACACACACACACACACACCACGATAAACAGTTGACTTCACGATATGTAAAATAACCACTCTGAAAAAAGTAGTGAATTTCCAAACTCATGATTTCTCACATTATGAAGGAAATGTAAAAATAATAGCATAGCAGAATGCATATGAGGCTGAGATATCACCTCACATATGACTTCACACATGACCCAGGACGCTGAGCGTGAGAGTGGAGTGAAAATTTAGTCAGGTGACATGTCAAGTAAAATTTATGAGTGACATGTCAGGCATAGCTTAAATTCCTCACAAATTATATTAATTATAAATTAATCTAATTTACATAACCCTGAACTATGATTCATATTAAAATCAATACTATTTTTTTCATGAAACTTGATTCAATTATATTTCTCTCACCCATAGGCCTTTTGAAAATCATTTGAGTGGTTAAAATCTCTCGCATTAATAAACAGAGCATATACGACTTTTGTCCAGTTTTAATGCTATATTATGTTCTAATCTTAATTCAAGGCTTTTTCCAGTTTGATCGTAATAAGCTTTATTGCATTTTTTACAGAAGTTCATATAGACGCAGCCATCAGCATTTTGGAGGGAATTCTTAATCAAATGTATTTTAACTATATCAACATTTTCATATGACTTAAAAAAATCACCGAGGACAATTATGAATATTTTATTTTATCAGAGAACTATAAACTTGTATTCCCTGGAACGCAGACGAGAGAGATACATGATAATATTCCCTTGGATAATCCTAGAGGAATTAGTACCAAACTTGCACACGAAAATCACTCCCTATGAAAGCAAAAGACTCGGCAGGAGACGCAACATTATCCCAATGAAAAGCAGGGGCGCCACGAGTACACTGAGAGACAACACAATAAGTGTCAGGGGCCCAAGACTGTTCAACTGCCTCCCAGCATACATAAGGGGGATTACCTAAAGACCCCTGGACAGGCACATAAAGTCAGTACCTGACCAGCCGGGCTGTGGTTCGTACGTCAGTTTGCATGCGGCCAGCAGTAACATCCTAGTTGATCAGACCCTGATCCACCATGAGGCCTGGTCTCAGACCATCGTTGACCATCGAAACCTTCTCCAGGTATCCTCTTATTTTTTTTATAAATGGATAAATCAGTAAATTTTCCGTAATAAAAATCTTTCGTAATTTCCACACCATAGACTTTTTTAGAGGTTGCAAAACTTAAACCAAAATCTAGAGCATGGGTTGCATTCTTATCCATTGTTTCATCTGAAGTTGTTTAGCCAGTATAGATAAGGAATGGTTTATAATCAAAGTTGTATTGAGAAATCTTGAAACAATAAAAAAAATGAATGGGAATCCCTTCCAAAATGCTGATGATCGTGTCTATAAGATTCTTTGTAAAAAATACAATACAGTTTATCACAGTCAAACTGGGAAAAGCCTTGAACTAAGATTACAACAACAACATATATATATATATATATATATATATATATATATATATATATATATATATATATATATATATATATATATATATATATATATATAAGGTTAGGTAGTAGGTTGGTAGACAGCAACCACCCAGGGAGGTACTACCATCCTGCCAGGTGACTGTGAAACAGAAACCTGAAACTGTTTTACATGATGGTAGGATTGCTGGTGTCTTTTTTCTGTCTCATAAACATGCAAGATTTCAGGTACGTCTTGCTACTTCTACTTACACTTAGGTCACACTACGTAAACATGTACACGTTTATGTATACACACTTATCTGAGTTTTCTTTGATTTTATGTTAATAGTTCTTGTTCTTATTGATTTTCCCTTTCATATCCATGGGGAAGTGGAATAAGAATCTTTCCTCCGTAAGCCATGCGTGTTGTAAAAGTCAACTAAAATGCCGGGAACAATGGGCTAGTAACCCCTTTTCCTGTATAGCTTACTAAAAAGAAGAAGAAAACCGTCAAAGTGGGATGTTTGAATGTGCGTGGATGTTGTGCGAATGATAAGAAAGAGATGATTGTAGATGTTATGAATGAAAAGAAGCTGGATGTCCTGGCTTTAAGTGAGACAAAGCTGAAGGGGGTAGGAGAGTTTCAGTGGGGAGAAATAAATGGGATTAGATCAGGGGTTTCAAATAGAGTTAGAGCTAAAGAAGGAGTGGCAATAATGTTGAATAATCAGTTATGGCAGGTAAAGAAGGAATATAAATGTGTAAATTCAAGGATTATGTGGAGTAAAATAAAGGTTGGATGTGAAAAGTGGGTTATAGTAAGTGTTTATGCACCTGGAGAAGAGAGAAGTGTAGAGGAGAGAGAGAGATTTTGGGAAATGTTGAGTGAGTGTGTGGGGAGTTATGAACCAAGTGAGAGAGTAATTGTGGTTGGGGATCTTAATGCTAAAGTGGGTAAAAATGTTGTGGATGGAGTAGTAGGTAAATTTGGGGTGCCAGGGGTAAATGTAAATGGGGAACCATTACTTGAGCTATGTGTAGAAAGAGGTTTGGTAATAAGTAATACATATTTTATGAAAAAGAGGATATATAAATATACAAGTTATGATATAGCACGTAAGGAAAGTAGTTTGTTGGATTATGTATTGGTGGATAAAAGGTTGATGAGTAGGCTTCAGGATGTACATGTTTATAGAGGGGCAACGGATATATCAGATCATTATTTGGTTGTAGCTACAGTTAGAGTAAAAGGTAGATGGGACAAAAAGAAAATGGCAACAGCAAGTAAGAGAGAGGTAAAAGTGTATAAACTAAGGGAGGAGGAAGTTAGGGTGAGATATAAGCAACTATTGGCAGAAAGGTGGGCTAGTGCAAGTAGAAGTAGTGGGGGGGTTGAAGAGAGTTGGGATAGTTTTAAAAATGCAGTATTAGAATGTGGGGCAGAAGTTTGTGGCTATAGGAGGGTGGGTGCAGGAGGAAAGAGGAGTGAGTGGTGGAATGAAGAAGTAAAGGGTGTGATAAAAGAGAAAAAGGTAGCTTATGAGAGGTTTTTACAAAACAGAAGTGTTAATAGAAGAGCAGAGTATATGGAGAGTAAAAGAAAGGTGAAGAGAGTGGTGAGAGAGTGTAAAAGACGAGCGGATGAAAGAATGGGAGAGGCTCTGTCAAGAAATTTTGCTGAAAACAAGAAAATTTTTTGGAGTGAGATAAACAAGGTAAGAAAGCCTAGGGAACGAATGGATTTGTCAGTTAAAAACAGAGTAGGGGAGTTAGTAGATGGGGAGCTGGAGGTATTGGGTAGATGGCGGGAATATTTTGAGGAATTTTTAAATGTTGATGAAAAGAGGGAGGCGGTAATTTCATGTACTGGTCAGGGAGGTACAACATCGTTTAGGAGTGAAGAAGAGCAGGATGTGAGTGTGGGGAGGTGCGTGAGGCATTACGTAGAATGAAAGGGGGTAAAGCAGCTGGAATTGACGGAATCATGACAGAAATGTTAAAAGCAGGGGGGGATATAGTGCTGGAGTGGTTGGTATTTTTGTTTAATAAATGTATGAAAGAGGGGAAGGTACCTAGGGATTGGCAGAGAGCATGTATAGTTCCTTTATATAAAGGGAAGGGGGATAAAAGAGTGTAAAAATTATAGGGGAATAAGTTTACTGAGTATACCAGGTAAAGTGTATGGCAGGGTTATTATTGAAAGAATTAGAGGTAAGACAGAGAGTAGGATTGCAGATGAGCAAGAAGGCTTTAGAGTGGGTAGGGGATGTGTAGATCAAGTGTTTACAGTGAAGCATATATGTGAACAGTATTTAGATAAAGGTAGAGAAGTTTTTATTGCATTTATGGATTTAGAAAAGGCATATGATAGAGTGGATAGGGGAGCAATGTGGCAAATGTTGCAAGTGTATGGAATAGGTAGTAAGTTACTGAAGGCTGTAAAGAGTTTTTATGAGGATAGTGAGGCTCAGGTTAGGGTGTGTAGGAGAGAGGGAGATTACTTCCCGGTAAAAGTAGGTCTTAGACAGGGATGTTGTGTCACCATGGTTGTTTAATATATTTATAGATGGGGTTGTAAAAGAAGTAAATGCTAGGGTGTTGGGGAGAGGGGTGGGATTAAATTATGGAGAATTAAATGCAAAATGGGAGTTGACACAGTTACTTTTTGCTGATGATACTGTGCTTATGGGAGATTCTAAAGAAAAGTTGCAAAGGTTAGTGGATGAGTTTGGGAGAGTGTGTAAAGGTAGAAAGTTAAAAGTGAACATAGAAAAATTGGATATCACATTGGAGAGAGGGATTATGGAAGAAGTAAATGTTTTCAGATATTTGGGAGTTGACGTGTCAGCGGATGGGTTTATGAAGGATGAGGTTAACCATAGAATTGATGAAGGAAAAAATGTGAGTGGTGCATTGAGGTATCTGTGGAGACAAAAAACGTTATCCATGGAGGCAAAGAAGGGAATGTACGAAAGTATAGTGGTACCAACACTCTTATATGGGTGTGAAGCATGGGTTGCAAATGCTGCAGCGAGGAGGCGGCTGGAGGCAGTGGAGATGTCCTGTCTAAGGGCAATGTGTGGTGTAAATATTATGCAGAAAATTCGGAATGTGGAAATTAGGAGAAGGTGTGGAGTTACTAAAAGTATTTGTCAGAGGGCTGAAGAGGGGTTGTTGAGGTGGTTTGGTCATTTAGAGAGAATGGATCAAAGTAGAATGACTTGGAGAGCGTATAAATCTGTAAGGGAAGGAAGGCGGGGTAGGGGTCGTCCTAGAAAAGGTTGGAGGGAAGGGGTAAAGGAGGTTTTGTGGGCGAGGGGCTTGGACTTCCAGCAAGCGTGTGTGAGCGTGTTAGATAGGAGTGAATGGAGACGAATGGTTTTTGGGACATGACGATCTGTTGGAGTGTGAGCAGGGTAACATTTTGTGAAGGGATTCAGGGAAACCAGTTAATTGATTTAGTTGGACTTGAGTTCTGGAAATGGGAAGTACAATGCCTGCACTTTAAAGGAGGGGTCTGGGATAGTGACAGCTGGGAGGGACTTTTCTCAGCTGTCGTATCTGAGCTCCTCTGCAAAGACAGTGATTATGTATGAGTGTGGTGAAAGTGTTGAATGATGATGAAAGTATTTTCTTTTTGGGGATTTTCTTTCTTTTTGGGTCACCCTGCCTCGGTGGGAGACGGCCGACTTGTTGAAAAAAAAAAAAATATATATATATGTCGTGCCGATTAGGTAATTCAGTTCAGTTCAGACTCTCAGGTAAGGACCCACTAGGGGCGAGGGGGAAGTGGGGACAGAAGAAGAATAGCCGGTGAGAGGAAGAACTGAAGTAGAAGAGAAAGAGTCAGGACTAAACCCAACAGTCTAACTACTTTATATGATTAGGTAAGACTTGCGATTTTGGCTTAAATAGCAACGCTCACCTTGCCATATAAGACAAGTGAAAATTTGTGTATGCAATAATTTCGCCAAAATCATTCTGAACATAACGAAAAAAATATATTTCATTGTGTTTGTTTATTATTAAATTAATGTTAACGTATCTAAAATATATTTAGTTGGGTTAGGCTAAGTTAAATTGCGCTTGTTGTAATAAGGTTAGGTAGGTTTTCAAAGTTTCTCTTGGTACAAAATTATAAATTCTTACATTAACATAAATGGAAAAAATATATCTTTAAACGTATAAGAAAATTTTAGAAAGGACTTAATTTTAGATGAGTTCTTGCTAATTGACCAGTTTTACCTAATCGGCACGACATATATATATATATATATATATATATATATATATATATATATATATATATATATATAGCATTTGAACTGGACAAGAGTCTAATGCTCTGTTTATAAATGTTTTAACCACCTAACTGATTTAAAAACACAGAAAAAGTTGTGTCAAGCAAGTCTATGGTTGAGAGAGATATCAGATTAAGTTTCATAAAAAACGGTATTGATTTTTAAAATGAATATTAGTTTAGGGTTATATAAATTAGATTCATTTACAATTAATAGAATTAACGAAGAATTTAAGTTGTGCATAACATGTCCCTCATAAATTTTACTTGACATTTGACCTGACTAAATTTTCTCTACAAATGTGAGGTCATATGTGAGGTGATATTTTATCCTTATAAGCCTTGTGTTGTCCTTTTATTTTTACAGTTCCCTGATAATGTGAGAAATCACGAAATCGCTTGGATATATATATATATATATATATATATATATATATATATATATATATATATATATATATATATATATATATATATATTAACACACACACACACACACACACACACACACACACACACACACACACACACACACACACACACACACACACACACACACACACCACACCCTTCTAAATATTATCAATTCCTTTAGTGAAAGTCGGTGAAATACAGTCCAGCTAGAACAAGCATGTAGTTCGTCCATGCCTCTCGTATCGGACAGATCAAGTATTTACCACTTCTTGTACTGGACGTCCCACAATCCCAACGTGTTTCTTGTCAATTATTTGCCCATCATACTATTAACAAATTCAACATTTTTAACATGTTTTTTGCCCAAGTTATTAATGCGATCTCTCTGCAGATCGTTTTAATTTAATATTTTCATTGTATGTAATTATATTAGTATGTATTGTGTTATCACAGTGATTCTTTGATTATTAAATAATATTTAATTTAAGTATGGTTACAAGAATACATTATCCTTCATATTTATAGAAAAATAATATTAATATATAAAATAACTATACTCACGTAATTATTTTGTTTTATTAGTTCAACGAAGGTCATTTTCATTCAAGCAAAGAAATATATGTTTTGTAATATTTGAGTTTTCTTCATATTATATTATCCCTTCTTCTTCTTTATTCTTTGTCTTCTTCGTCTTGTTTCCTTCGTTTTATTCTTGTTTTTGTTATTCCTAACTTCGTTGACAAATGTTTTCACAAGAAACGTAACTGCAGCCTGTTAGTAGTTTAGTTTTGTTCACTAGGTAACCTTTGGCAGTCTGCTAGTGTCATCTGGTATGTGTCTTATTTCAGGTCCTGTTTAGTACTTCCAGTCTCCTATTTTCTTGCTTCCCATAACCTGCCTCACCTTATCCTTAACAACTCACCACCTACTTCCTTACCTCCTAACTTCATACAACCTACTCTTTTGCCACTGACCACCTATTTCCTAACCTCCTGCCACCTACTCACTAGCCTTTTACCAACTGATCTTAACCTTCTACTTATTCACTAAACTCATAATACCTGCTTTCTTACCTCCTGTCAGCTACTTCCTAATCTTCTATTTCCTATCCTCTCTTTCCCTACCTCCTAATTACTATTTTCCTAACAACTATCGCCTCACCTACTCTACCCTCTCTCCAGAACCCTGCCACCTTTGTGCTCACCTAACATTTACTCTCTAACCCCCAACCACATAGTTCCTCCCTACTTCCTTCCCTACTTCATCCGTTCTCACCTACTACACATTTTCTTACCTCCTGTTACTCACCTCTTCACTTTCTTCCTCCTGCCTTATTTCTTTTTCTCACTCTTATCTCCTACCCGGTTCCTTATCTTCTTCCACCTTCTTACTCCTACCAGCTTCTTCTTCACCTACCACCACCTGTTTTCTCACCACCTACTCCTTCACCTTTGATCACACTCTTCCCCAGGTAATGCCACCTGATCCTTCAACTACCGAGGAATCTCCTTAACCTCCTACCACCTACTTCGTCTTTCATTTAAATAATTTCCCCTAACCCTCGTCCTCCCTTCATCCCCACCACGTTTTCTTCACAAAAACACCCACTAACCAGCCTCCTTCACGCAAAAACACACCCGTCGCTGCTATCTTCACACGTCCCCCACCACCCAGCGTCCTTCACAAGAACACTCACCCCCACCCACTACAACTCCACCTCCTCCATCCCCCCCACACTCACTCACAAGCACACACACAAAACAGGCAAGTGTCTTTCGACAAGAGCCTTTGACATCTAGTAGCTAACACAAACACACACCATCCCACCACACAAACCTACATACACTCCCACACCCATATTCCTTTACCCTGAACCCCCTCTTACACTGTGCCCCACCCTCTGTACACAGACAAACACCCCTCCGTACTCCACTCACATCCCCCACTCCCACTCCACCACACCTCTCTTTACACAAGCACACTCATTCTTCTTGCCTTGACATCACAAAAATTTAATTATAAATGCACGCAAGCAGACACGGTATTAAAAGCAAAGTTTTAATTAATTCTGGCTACATAAAACGTGGAATCCAGAGTACTGCTTTTTGTGCGTTTTAGGGAGCACATTATCTAGGATTATGAATCACACTAAGTTAATTATACAGGGTTTTTAGCTTCGGTGAGTCAATTATATGGGCTTTTGTCTTTAGTGAGTCATACAGACTTTCAATTATATAGTATACTTACCTTCAATGAGTAAATTAAACAATGTATTCACCTTCATTGAGTAAATTAAACAATGTATTCACCTTCAATGAGTAAATTAAACAGTGTATTCACCTTCAATGAGTAAATTAAGCAATGTATTTACCTTCAATGAGTAAATTAAACAATGTATTCACCTTCAATGAGTAAATTAAACAGTGTATTCACCTTCAATGAGTAAATTAAACAGTGTATTCACCTTCAATGAGTAAATTAAACAGTGTATTCACCTTCAATGAGTAAATTAAACAGTGTATTCACCTTCAATGAGTAAATTAAACAGTGTATTCACCTTCAATGAGTAAATTAAACAGTGTATTCACCTTCAATGAGTAAATTAAACAGTGTATTCACCTTCAATGAGTAAATTAAACAGTGTATTCACCTTCAATGAGTAAATTAAACAATGTATTCACCTTCAATGAGTAAATTAAACAGTGTATTCACCTTCAATGAGTAAATTAAACAGTGTATTCACCTTCAATGAGTAAATTAAACAGTGTATTCATCTTTAACGAGTAAATAATGAACGTTTTCGTCTTCAAGTAGTCAATTAAACAAGGTTTTCTTCCTCACTGCGTTAATTATGCAGATTTTTCGCGTTCATTAAGCCAATTAAACAAAGTTTTCCTCTTAAATGATTCGATTATAGTGGATACTAATCCTTAGTAAATCACTTACACAAGGCTGTCATTTTCAATGAATCAGTTTCATAATTTTTCCTTCACTGACTTAACACAATGTTTCTGCATCAATAAATAAATTAAACATGATTTCTGTCTTTAACGAGTAAATTATATGAGATTTATTTCTGTTTTCAGCATCAGTAAGTAAATTATTCAGGATTTATGTCTTTAATAAATAAATTATTCGAGATTTTCTTATTAAGCAATATTTTTAGCTTTATGACTTATAATGTTTTTATCATAAGTCAATTGTAGTGGTTTTCATAAATGGTGAGAATATTAGAGAGTTTTTCTGATTTGTTAGTCGGTCTCTAATTACCTTACTTTGGATCCTATAAGAAACACCAGTAATAAAAATATAAGTTAACCATTAAATTTTACTCAAAACTGATTATAATTATATTTTTAAATCTTCAGAAAATATAATTCTTGAAAGCTAACAACACTAAATCCTAGCTGTGAGTGCAGATCACTCTGGGGACTTCCTCCAAATAGTTCCCATTTCGGCAATGTGAACACGCCTCGATCCTAAGACCCTCCGTATTGTAGTGGCTCTGCGCCTTGCTGCCCCCAATTTACACGGAATATACGTGTATTTGCGGCGATGCCCAAGCCGACCAATATGATCTACATTGTCTAAACTGTTCCAAAACCAAAGGCTGGCATGCAAGACACAATGAAGTCAACGACATCATAAAGTATACCCTTGCTACAGCTGGATGCCCAGCTGGGAGAGAGCCCCAATCACTAGCAGCCAATAATACCCACAACCCAGCAAACCGCCCCGACGGGATCACCATCTATCCTTGGAAGAATGGCAAGTATGGGACTATACCTGTGTGTCGACACTGGCTGACACCTACATCCATCACAGTGTCGGGCGACAGGGAGGAGCTGCTGGCCACAGGGAGGAGTACAAGATTGGCAAGTACAGGGACATAAGCCAACAGTATCAATTTGTCCCAGTAGGATCAGAGACCTTGGGATCATGGGGAAAAATGCAACACGTTTCCTTAAAGAACTGGGTTCCAGACTCATCGAAACCACCAGGGACCCAAGGACAGCCACTTTCATGTTCCAGCGCCTCAGCGTGGCCATCCAGAGGGGAAATGCATGCTGCATACTGGGCTCGCGTCCGACTTTGGAGGAGCTGGTGGAGATTCATAATCTTTGATATACATATTGTACCAATGTATTCATGTTCATGTTTGTGTGTTCTGTCAATGTATTCTGTCTATTAATAAAGCACTCATATAATATATATAGGGAGTGGTAGGAGAAGAAAATATTCAAACAGCTCCAGGAAGAACCTCGAGTTTTCCCTGAGGTACGTTTATATATATATATATATATATATATATATATATATATATATATATATATATATATATATATATATATATATATATATATATATGTCGTGCCGATTAGGTAAAACTGGTCAATTAGCAAGAACTCATCTAAAATTAAGTCCTCTCTAAAATTTTCTCTTATACGTTTAAAGACATATTTTTTCATTTATGTTAATGTTAAAATTTATAATTTTGTACCAAGAGAAACTTTGAAAACCTACCTAACCTTATTACAACAAGCGCAATTTAATTTAGCCTAACCCAACTAAATATATTTTAGATACGTTAACATTAATTTAATAATAAACAAACACAATGAAATATATTTTTTCGTTACGTTCAGAATGATTTTGGCGAAATTATTGCATACACAAATTTTCACTTGTCTTATATGGCAAGGTGAGCGTTGCTATTTAAGCCAAAATCGCAAGTTTTACCTAATCGGCACGACATATATATATATATATATATGTCGTGCCGATAAAAACTGGTCAATTAAAAAGAACTCATTTAAAATTAAGTCCTTTCTAAAATTTTCTCTTATACGTTTAAAGATATATTTTTTCATTTATGTTAATGTAAAAATTTATAATTTTGTACCAAGAGAAACTTTGAAAACCTACCTAACCTTATTACAACAAGCCCAATTTAATTTAGCCTAACCCAACTAAATATATTTTAGATACGTTAACATTAATTTAATAATAAACAAACACAATTAAATATATTTTTTCGTTAGGTTCAGAATGATTTTGGCGAAATTATTGCATACACAAATTTTCACTTGTCTTATATGGCAAGGTGAGCGTTGCTATTTAAGCCAAAATCACAAGTTTTACCTAATCGGCACGACATATATATATATATATATATATATATATATATATATATATATATATATATATATATATATATATATATATATATATATAAAATATATCGTATATATATATATATTAATAACACTAAGAATGGCTCCCCTTTGGCCTCAGAAGAGCCTGAGTTCTTCGTAACATGGATTCAGCAGTGAGCTGGATGCATTTTTCAGAGATTATGGCCCATGTTGGCTCCATAACATCACGCAGATGCTGCAGATTTGTCGGCTCCACATTTATACTGAAAATATTCCATTCCACCACATCGCAAAGGTTTATGCCAAATTGTGACCATATCATCTACATGTCATAGCAGAAATTGCGATTCATCAAACCAGGTGAGTTTGTGCCCACTGTCGCCTCAGTCTCCTGTTCTTAGCTGACAGCAGTGGAACCCAGTACGATCTTCTGCAGCTGTAGCCCATCCACTTCAAGGTTCGATGTGTGGTACATTCAGAGTTGCTCATCTGCATACTACTGCTGTAACTCGTGGTTATTTGAGTTACTGTCACCTTCCTATCATTTTGAACCAGTTTGGTAATTTTCCTCTGACTTTTCTCATTAACAAGGACTTATCGACCCCAGAACTGCCACTCACTTTGTTTTGTGCATTTCACAGGATTCTCTTTAAATTTTAGACTGTTGTGCGTGAAAATCCCAGGAAATCAGCAGTCTATGGTCAAAGTCACTTAGATAATTTTTCCTCTCCATTCTGATATTTGATCTGAATAACAACTGGATCTCTTGATCATGTCTGCATGATTTTAGACATTGAGATGTTGCCACATGATTGGCTTACTGGATATTTGTATTAATGAGCAAGTTACCTGTGTACCTAATAAAGTCGCCACAGAATGTTACTTTGTTATTCACAAGGGCACTTGCTCATCGACCAGTCTATCTCCTTCATACGGAATCACACTTGTAACTTAAACTTTCACTGTTCAACTTTGATTTTATTGATATAAGTGAAACATACACATTTTGACAAATGACACACTTGTGCAACATTTGGGTATCTTTATTCTAGAAGCGTTTCGCCAGCCAGTGGCTTTTTCAGTCCAATGCAGAGAAAGTTGGAAGATGAGAAGGATTTTGAGGCAATCAGTCCCTCAGCCTTGAGTCGATGTGTTCAGTCCATCAATCTTGATTAAAGTTGCTACAGTAAAGTCACTCAAATGTTGCACAAGTGTCTCATTTATCAACTTGTCGATTTTTTAAACTATTCGTTAACGTATGCATCTACAATGTGCTTTCCTATGGGAACAGTCACTACAAGCAGAAGTTAGCTTTAGCAAAGGAATCATCCCTAAGTGTTTTTTATGGCAAACCTGTTTCTGGAAAATTTGTAGAGGGTGACATTTTATTATATACCATGAAACATCACCCGATCGAAATACGTAAGTGACAATACTCAAATAACCCGCATGTAGAAGAGAGGAGCTTACGACGACGTTTCGGTCCGACTTGGACCATTTACAAAGTCACACTGACAGAAAGAAAGGAGGGAGGGAGTTTATATAGAGGCAGCCGACAGGGGCGGGAACAAGAGAAAGTGGTGGAGTAATAGTGGTAGTAGTGGTAGTAGTAGTAGTGGAGTCAGTCAAATACTAAGAAAGAGGAGCACTGCAAGGCTCTTGTTCCCAGACGTTTCAACCTACTACGTACTTCTCTAAGAACGTCTTAACCAAGTCGAACCAATCATACAATTTTCCCTGGAAGTGGAAGCAAATGTTTCCCTTCCTCTCCTCGGTCACAGACTCTTAAAACAGGATGTAATCTTGAAATGAGCAGTATTCTGTAAACCTACCAACTAAAACGACCTTATGCATTTCATTTTCCTACTACAGTTCTCTTGAAAAATGGAGGAAATATTGATCGGTTTCTTCCTGCAGTGAAGAATTCTTAGAAGAGGAACTTAACTATATCAAAAGCGCCTTCACAAGCCTCAAGTTTCCTCAAGTGATTTTCTGTAGCCTGGAACTGGGAAAACAACACACGGAGAACGATATTACCCTCACATTCTGTCACAAATCCTGTTTCCCCCATTCTTTAGAATATCCAGTATGTTGAATCTTTTTCGGGTATTGGGCAGAACAGATAGACTCTCGTTGTTGGGGAGAACTAACGCCTTAATAACCGGAGTGGTTAACCTAGGTTCAGTTCTACAATAAGTACAGTATTCCTAAATGCTATTGAACCATTTTCAACAAACTCCTTAGGGTACCATAATTTTCAAAGTAATATAAAAAAATCGTAATTTCCTCATCGAGAATCTCAGGGTTCCAAACTTGCAAGGTTCTCAGTAAGATAGTGAGAAAAACGCTCCTCTTTTCTTTGGTTTCGTGATTGGAGTAGTAATGGATATAGGGATAAACATCGGTTGCCTTCCTATATACTATGAACTTGAAATTTCTATATACACGGTGTATCAAAACATCCAAGAAGGCGATTTTTGCAATCCACTCCTTTTTCATTGTGAGGTCTCGGTTAGAAGGTATCCAGGTCCAAAGAAATCGGCCACAAGCACCTGACGTCATCCACATACCTCAAAGATCTGGCTTCGTTAGGCAGGATATCTTTCAGCAGTTTAATCTAAAAAAAAACCTCCATATATAGATTATCAAAACAAAGAGATAATGGATTTATTATAGCCGTGCCATGCTTTTGGGCATAATGCTTTCCCTGAAACCCGAACTTGCAATCAGCTACACACAGCTTAATCATTTCAGTAGTAATGTTCTTGAGGAACGGCATGGGGAACTTATCCAGTTCATCTTCCAAGTAGGACAACAAATCAGGTACTGGGACCCGAGTAAACAACGAAGTAAAGTCAAAACATACTAATATACAGTCACTCGAAATATTCAAATTCTGCAATTTATCAATGAGGTGTACACTGCTTTTTATACAGGGTTCCGAGATGTTACCTACTATTGGATTTTACACTGACCAACCACTTGGCCAAGTTTATATGCCACTCACCCCACGCAACTGATAATAAGTTTCGCTGGAAATCCCAGTTCATGAGTCTATTCAGGCCATACATATATGGAAGTGTCGTTGATCTAGCTGGCAATTGTTTAATAAATTCCTCATTACAAAGTTGTTTATTTAAATTACTGTTAACCGGGTCTAGAGAGGGTTCTTATCAAGGAAACGTAAGTTGCTGTATCCTCTAATAAATGATTAATTTTCACACTAACGTACACTTTGTCCATAATCACTATGCCATTCACTTTTCTTTAGTGAGGTGACGTCTAGGATCCTTTCGTATCTCATGGCATGACTTAAATCGTTGAGAACAATTCGGGTCATCTGGTCTGAGCATAGTTCCATACACCATGCCTTTACAAATGTTGAGCGTTTCAGGGGATAAATTCCCTTGCTTTTCCAAATTGCAAATGGACTTAGGAAGTTTTACTTAATGTCGCATAAAATTAAACTGCATCCTAAAGCTATCTGGTGGGTTTGGGTAAGCTCAACACTCGACGACGTAATGACAACACCCAAGTTAGCTTGCTGAGTTCAATCACTTTGTTCTTTAAGATTCTTCATTTTTCTCACCCCCATCCCTGTATACGTAGTCAAGTAGATAATCTTGCCAGTCCAAGGTACTTTGCTACAAAAACATTTGTTTGGTATTCACCACCTCAATAAATAACATCTTTCTTTCGTGTCTTAGCAAGTCAAATATTCTTAGAGAGAACTAACAAACCTGTGTAGTTGATCAAACTGAGTCGATTAAACGTTGACCAACTTGTTCGGTAAAAGCGATGATGGTAAAACCTGTTTACAGAGGCACTTACGTAAAAACACAAATTTTAAAGAGGCTAAATGGGCTTTGACAGCAAAAGATGAGGAGGGAAAGAGTAAAGAATTGGGGTAAAAGATGGCGATTGGTATTCATGATGCAATAATCGCAAAGGAGCGATAAAAGATGCCAAGCAATCACAGGGGTAAGTTAAATGACAGCTCTAGGTCTATGGTGTTCATATCAACTACAATAGTCTACCCTGATAATTCTTAATGAAAACATCAGCCGATCGATTAAAGAAAATCAATCTTTATTCCTACATACCCTCAATATTTTCTCATGATTGCAAGATGAATCTGACAGATATGAGGCACTCAATATCGACATTATTTTAATTATCAAGGGCTCCGCTAAACCCGTAAGTCTCATACAGTGCCTGTCTGCTTATCGGGAACGGATCAGGCAATCTACATAAGCAGTCAGGACCGTAATTATTGGCTAGGGGAAGCGGTCAGTTGGAGGATATCTGTATCATGTTTTGTATCTTCAATGAAATATTGTTGAAATTTGAGAGGGAGAGAGAGAGAGAGAGAGAGAGAGAGAGAAAGAGAGAGAGAGAGAGGGAGTGAGGGAGGGCGAGGGACAAAAACAAAGAGTAGATTGAAATACATGTTCTTGAGGTACGATTTAATAATGTAGTATCAGTATGCATTAAATAGCTTTAATTTTTTTATTATCAATATAGTAACTAGAACTGGCATTTGTTTGTTCTTTCAAGCAAAATACCCTAAAAGAATACAGAAAAATATTTCCAGTGGTCTCAAAAAACGAAGAATCCATGATATACTTGTCTTTATGTAAGTCATTGCAAAGACTACAGCCGAAACTGCAACTCATCCGCGGCTGCGGTGACCTCTGAAATCTACAAGTAAAGCTAATTATATATATATATATATATATATATATATATATATATATATATATATATATCCTAGGTAGTAGGTTGGTAGACAGCAACCACCCAGGGAGGTACTACCGTCCTGCCAAGTTAGTGTAAAACGAAAGCCTGTAATTGTTTTACATGATGGTAGGATTGCTTGTGTCTTTTTTCTGTCTCATAAACACGCAAGATTTCAGGTACATCTTGCTACTTCTACTTACACTTAGGTCACACTACACATTCATGTACAAGCATATACATACACACACACCCTCTGGATTTTCTTATATTTTCTTACTAGTTCTTGTTCTTATTTCCTCTTATCTCCATGGGGAAGTGGAACAGAATTCTTCCTCCGTAAGCCATGCGTGTCATAAGAGGCGACTAAATGCCGGGAGCAAGGGGCTAGTAACCCTTCTCCAGAATATATTACTAAATGTAAAAGGAGAAACTTTCGTTTTTCTTTTGGGCCACCCTGCCTCGGTGGGAAACGGCCGACGTGTTGAAAGAAAGATATATATATATATATATATATATATATATATATATATATATATATATATATATATATATATATATATATATATATGCAAGACAACCACTATGAAAAATAGAGGAATTCCAAGCGCTTTCGTGACTACTCACATTATCAAGGAACTATAAAAGGAAACATGACAAGAGGGCTTATATAAGGGGCAAGACTACACCTCACAGTCACATCACACTAACAAAGACTGCACTCACAGTAGCGTAACATCGCACGACTCTGTGAAGAGGAAAATAAGAAAGGTTGGATTTGAGTGGGACTCGCGCATGAGTGGGTAGAATTGTCAAAGCTTATTTCTTGGGTAGCATTGAAAATTGGGTTGAGCAAATATTCTGTTAGTGGGACGGATTGTGAAGGACCTGCCTAGTATGGGCCAACAGGCCTGCTGCAGTGTTCCTCCTTTCTTATGTTCTTATGTTCTAATGTTCATCTATGAACTCTGGACTACAAATACGTAAAGCTCTCAAAAACATTGAAGAAAAAACCGACACTTTAACTCTATCTTGATGTGAAGAGTAATAGTGTACATAGGAACAATTATTTGTAGGTTTTCTGTAAATTTTAAATTTAAAATCAATGTTACCCTTAATAATAAAAACATCTAGGAAGGGCAATGAGTTATTTACTTCGAATTCAACAGTAAAATTTATAGAATGAGCTAAGCTATTTAATTTAACAAGGAAATGGTTTATGTCTACATTCTTAGGCATAAGGCACAAAATATCATCAACATATCTATACCCTTCCTAGATGTTTTTATTATTAAGGGTAACATTGATTTTAAATTTAAAATTTACAGAAAACCTACAAATAATTGTTCCTATGTACACTATTACTCTTCACATCAAGATAGAGTTAAAGTGTCGGTTTTTTCTTCAATGTTTTTGAGAGCTTTACCTATTTGTAGTCCAGAGTTCATAGATGAAGAAATCTCTAAAATTTATGAAATAGCTAATGATTTAAAATACCCTAGAAACATAATTGATAAATCTTTTAAAATAGCTAGGAATACTTTACAATCCCAAAAGGGACAACCAACCTTATTCAACCAAAATATGTTGGTTCTCCTTACCATGAAAACTTGGTTGATATGCCTTCCTTTCTTAAGAATTTTAATATCAAAGTTGTATTTAAAAATCTTGATACAATAAAAAGACTTTTGATAAGCAACAGAAGTCCAAAAGTTATTTTACAGCTCTATACATCACTAGTGAGACCTCATATGGATTATGCAGCTCAGTTTTGGTCTCCTTACTACAGGATGGATATAGATTCATTGGAGAACATACAAAGAAGAATGACTAAAATGATTTACAGTATAAGAAATCTCCCGTATGAAGATAGACTTAGAGCGTTGAATCTCCACTCTCTGGAGAGACGTAGAATGAGGGGAGATATCATCGAGGTGTACAAGTGGATGATGGGCATAAACAAAGGAGATATTAATAAAATACTGAGGATATCGAACCAAGTAAGAACCAGAAATAACGGATTTAAATTTGGGATAAATTTAGATTTAGAAAGGACATAGGCAAGTACTGGTTTTCGAACAGAGTTGTAGATGCGTGGAACAATCTTCCGAGTACTGTGATAGAGGCTAGGACCTTGGGTGGCTTTAAAAGAGATTGGACAAATATGAGTGGGAGGGGCTGGGTTTGATTTGTGTCGTGAGTACGGGAATAAATTCTTAGGTAGTGGTGGTTTTGATAAGGACCTGCCTTGTATGGGCCAGTAGGCCTTCTGCAGTGTTCCTCCATTCTTATGTTCTTATGTTCTTATGATAAAAAAATTTCCCCCAAAATGCTGACGGATGTGTCTATAAGATTCCTGTAAAATATGCGATAAAGTTTATTATGGTCAAACTGGTAAAAGTCTTGAACTAAGATTAAAACAACATAAATATAGCATTAGAACTGGACAAGATTCTAATGCTCTATTTATTCATGTGAGAGATTTTAACCATCCAATTGATTTTCAAAATGCTGAGAAGGTTGTATCAAGCAAGTCCATGGTTGAGAGGAATATAATAGAATCATGTTTCTTTAAAAGCAGTTTTGAAAATAATATGAATATTTCTTTTGGTTTATATAAATTGGATTCTTTTATAATTAATAAAATTTGGGAAGAATTTAATGATAAATTGGACTAATCATAACTCTTGGGAAGAGTTTCAGGTCCTTTCTTATTTTCCTCTTCACAGAGTCGTGCGATGTTACGCTACTGTGAGGTGCAGTCTTTGTTAGTGTGATGTGACTGTGAGGTGTAGTCTTGCCCCTTATATAAGCCCTCTTGTCATGTTTCCTTTTATAGTTCCTTGATAATGTGAGTAGTCACGAAAGCGCTTGGAATTCCTCTATTTTTTCATAGTGGTTGTCTTGCATATTTTGATATCACCTGATTACTGTGATCTTTTTGCATATATATATATATATATATATATATATATATATATATATATATATATATATATATATATATATATATATATATATATATATATATATATATATATATATGTCGTGCCGATTAGGTAAACTTGCGATTTTGGCTTAAATAGCAACGCTCCTCTTGCCATATAAGACAAGTGAAAATTTGTGTATGCAATAATTTCGCAAAAAATCATTCTGAACCTAAAGAAAAAAATATATTTCATTGTGTTTATTTATTATTAAATTAATGTTAACGTATCTAATATATATTTTGTTGGGTTAGGCTAAATTAAATTGCGCTTGTTGTAATAAGGTTAGGTAGGTTTTCAAAGTTTCTCTTGGTACAAAATTATAAATTTTTACATTAACGTAAATGAAAAAAATATATCTTTAACGTATAAGAGAAATTTTTAGAAAGGACTTAATTTTAAATGAGTTCTTGCTAATTGACCAGAATTTCTCTTATACGTTTAAAGATATATTTTTTTAATTTATGTTAATGTAAAAAATTCTAATTTTGAACCAAGAGAAACTTTGAAAACCTACCTAACCTATTACAACAAACGCAATTTAATTTAGCCTAACCCAACTAAATATATTTTAGATACGTTAACAATAATTTAATAATAAACAGAACAATGAAATATATTTTTTCGTTAGGTTCAGAATGATTTTGGCGAAATTATTGCATACACAAAATTTCGCTTGTCTTATATGGCACGAAGAGCGTTGCTATTTAAGCCAAAATCGCAAGTTTTATCTAATCGGCACGATATATATATATATATATATATATATATATATATATATATATATATATATATATATATATATATATATATATATATATATATATATATATATATATTTTTTTTTTTTTTTTTTTTTTTATTAACACATCGGCCGATTCCCACCAAGGCAGGGTGGCCCGAAAAAGAAAAACTTTCATCATCATTCACTCCATCACTGTCTTGCCAGAAGGGTGCTTTACACTACAGTTATAAAACTGCAACATTAACACCCTCCTTCAGAGTGCCGGCACTGTACTTCCCATCTCCAGAACTCAAGTCCGGCCTGCCGGTTTCCTGAATCCCTTCATAAATGTTACTTTGCTCACACTCCAACAGCACGTCAAGTATTAAAACCATATGCCTCCATTCACTCCTATCAAATACGCTCACACATGCTTGCTGGAAGTCCAAGCCCCTCGCACACAAAACTTCCTTTACCCCCTCCCTCCAACCTTTCCTAGGCCGACCCCTACCCCGCCTTCCCTCCACTACAGATTTATACACTCTCGAAGTCACTCTGTCTCGTTCCATTCTCTCTACATGTCCAAACCACCTCAACAACCCCTCCTCAGCTCTCTGGACAATCGTTTTGGTAATCCCGCACCTCCTCCTAATTTCCAAACTCCGAATTCTCTGCATTATATTCACACCACACATTGACCTCAGACATGACATCTCCACTGCCTCCAGCCTTCTCCTCGTTGCAACATTCATCACCCATGCTTCACACCCATATAAGAGCGTTGGTATAACTATACTCTCATACATTCCCTCTTTACTTCCATGGACAAGGTTCTTTGTCTCCACAGACTCCGAAGTGCTCCACTCACCCTTTCCCCTCATCAATTCTATGATTCACCTCATCCTTCATAGACCCATCCGCCGACATGTCCACTCCCAAATATCTGAATACATTCACCTCCTCCATACTCTCTCCCACCAATCTGATATCTAATCTTTCGTCACCTATTCTTTTTGTTATCCTCATCACCTTACTCTTTCCTATATTCACTTTCAATTTTCTTCTTTTACACACCCTACCAAATTCATCCACCAACCTCTGCAGCTTCTCTTCAGAATCTCCCAAAAGCACAGTGTCATCAGCAAAAAGCAACTGCGACAACTCCCACTTTGTATTTGCTTCTTTATCTTTTAGCCCAACACCTCTTGCCAAGACCCTCGCATTCACTTCTCTTACAACCCCATCTATAAATATATTGAACAACCACGGTGACATCACACATCCTTGTCTAAGGCCCACTTTTACTGGGAAATAGTCCCTTCCCTCCTACACACTCTAACCTGAGCCTCACTATCCTCATAAAAACTCTTCACTGCTTTCAGTAACCTTCCTCCTATTCCATACACCTGCAACATCTGCCACATTGCCCCCTATCTACCCTATCATACGCCTTTTCCAAATCCATAAATGCCACAAAAACATCTTTACCCTTATCCAAATACTGTTCACCTATATGTTTCACTGTAAACACTTGGTCTACACACCCCTACCTTTCCTAAAGCCCCTTGTTCATCTGCTATCCTGCTTTCTGTTTTACTCTTAATTCTTTCAATAATAACTCTACCATACACTTTACCAGGTACACTCAACAGACTTATTCCCCTATAATTTTTGCACTCTCTTTTGTCCCCTTTGCCTTTATATATGATATATATATATATATATACATATACATACATATACACGTCGTGCCGAATAGGTAAAACTGGTCAATTAACAAGAACTCATTTAAAATTAAGTCCTTTCTAAAACTTTCTCTTATACTTTTAGAGATATATTTTTTTCATTTATGTTAATGTAAAAATTCATAATTTTGTACCAAAAGAACCTTAAAAAACTTACTTAACCTTATTATAACAAGCACAATCTAGTTTAGCCTAATCCAGCTAAATATATTTTAGATAAGTTTACAACATTTTAATAATAAACAATTACAATGAAATATGTATTTTTCGTTAGGTTCAGAATAACTTTTTTTTGCGAAATTATTGCATACATGAATTTTCGCTTCCCTTACTAGCGATAATCGAGAAATAATAAATTATGTAGAACAGGATGATAATAAACTACTCACGATTAGGGTCACAAGTGACATGGTCCTTAGACAAATAGATAAATTAAAACCTAACAAATCCCCGGAACTTAGAGGAACTTAGCAAACCTTTGGCTAATATTTTCAACATATTACTACAAACTGGCATAGTGCCAGATAAGTGGAAAATGGCTAATGTGATACCTATTTTCAAAGCAGGTGACAGGTCTTTAGCTTCGAACTATAGACCAATAAGCCTAACCTCCAGAGTGGGAAAATTTATGAAATCATTAACTGCCGAGGCAATTCGTAGCCATCTTGAAAAGCGTAAAATGATCAACGAATCTCAACACGGTTTTACAAAATGGCGTTTCTGCCTTACGAATTTATTAACTTTTTTTACTAAGGTATTTGAGGAGGTAGATCATGGTAATGAATATGATATTGTGTATATGGACTTCAGTAAGGCTTTTGATAGAGTCCCACATCAGAGACTATTGAGGAAAATTAATTAAGGCACACGGAATGGTAGGAAAATATCCAGCCAAGACAGGACTCGCAGCAATGGTTTCAAGTTGGAAAAGTTTGTGGATGAGTGGAACAAACTCCAGAGTACCGTCATAGAAGCTAAAACGTTCTGTAGTTTTAAAAATAGGTTAGATAAATACATGAGTGGGTGTGAGCCGGACCTGACTAGGTTGTGCTTCTAGGTCTGATGCTGTGCTCCTTCCTTAAGTGAATGTGACCTGACCTGACTAGGTTGGGAGACTTGGACTTGCCTCGCATGGGCCAGTAGGCCTGCTGCAGTGTTCCTTCTTTCTTTTGTTCTTATGTTCTTATCCAAAATATAACCGTGAAAAAAATAGTGAAATTCCAAGAGTTCTCGTGATTTCTCACATTATCAAACTGTAAAATTAAGAGGTCAACAGGAAGGCATATAAGGACGAGACTACATAGTGTGATGTCGCCTACTTCCTGTGATCTTATTGCATATATATATATATATATATATATATATATATATATATATATATATATATATATATATATATATATATATATATATATATATATATATATGTGTGTGTGTGTGTGTGTAAGGTTTCAGTAGAGTAAGTAATATACAGAGCTGCTGTAATATTTTTTTTAGCGAGAGTTATCAGTAGCTGGTCACAACTACTGTATCCGGATGCAAATATAGACTTGCAGTAGTAAACGTCTCTTGATCCCAGTACTTGAAGTTACCCTCTCCTTCCATCGATCGAACCTGGTTACTCCCATAACACAGGTATTATATGGCCCTTACGGTTATAGTGCTTGAACATGCAGTTGTAATTATATTGTCAAAACTGTTTTATTACACCTGTCAGGTTACACTGTCAAGTGATACAGTCACCTGACAGTGTCACCTGACAAGCGAAATATGAGTTAAAGATTATTTTCCGATATTTTCATTTTCCAACTGCTGCCATTAACAAATGGAAACCATAACACTGAGTAAAGTGTAATATACATTGGTCAGTGGCACAAGCGAACCCATATATGAAAAATAACAACAGTGATATGAGTATTATTTATTTCGGTCTTCCACTGAGGCCCTCTTCAAAAGGCAAAGAAATGGCACTGGTCTCGATCGTATTATAGCAAAGCTCGATAGCCTGTTAAGAGTTCTGAACACATTTTATATGTATGTAAGGAAACAGATTAAATGCAAAGGTCACTTAGCATAAGTGACATATTTTTATGTCTTAAGTCAGTAGCATTAACTACTTCGGGATAAGAAAGAAAGTAAGGTGTAGAAAGTGATAAAGATGAAGGATTAGTCATAGGATCATGTTTCCACCGCCTTGCAAGATACAAAATAAGGTCAGGAATAACTGTATCTCAGTCAAAAATTAGTTACTAATACATGCAATTCGTTTGACATAAAATGAAAGGTGTTTCCATGCTAGTTTTATTGTTATGGTTCTTGACATGTTGGAAATTTGCTGACTGTCCTATGTTCAGTTCCTCTAACGATTATATTCCACCTGTTTATCATATGTATGATTGGTTGATTATATTCTACCTGTTTATCATATGTATGATTGGTTGATTATATTCTACATGTTTATCATATGTATGATTGGTTGATTATATTCTGTCTATTTATCCTAATTATGATTGGCTGCACTCTCAGCAAGAAATTACAGTACTATCAGGTACCTCAATGATGGGTCGTTTTTTGAGACCAGTATTAACATAATTACCTATTGTTTTATGGTAATGATGTGTAAATATATATATATATATATATATATATATATATATATATATATATATATATATATATATATATATATATCCATGGGGAAGTGGAATAGAATTCTTCCTCCGTAAGCCATGCGTGTCGTAAGAGGCGACTAAAATGCCGGGAGCAAGGGGCTAGTAACCCCTTCTCCTGTATATATTACTAAATGTAAAAGGAGAAACTTTCGTTTTTCCTTTTGGGCCACCTGCCTCAGTGGGAAACGGCCGACGTGTTGAAAGAAAGATATAAATATATATATATATATATATATATATATATATATATATATATATATATATATATATATATATATATATATATATATATATATATGAAAATGTTGATGAAGGTAGAGAAGCTATGATTTCGTGTATAGAGCAAGGAGGAATAACATCTTGTAGGATTGAGGAAGAGGCAGTTGTTAGTGTGGGGAAGTTCATGAGTCAGTGTGTAGAATGAAAGGGGGTAAGGCAGATGGGATAAAGATAGAAATGTTAAAAGCAGGTGGGGAAATAGTTTTGGAGTGGTTGGTGCTTTTATTTAATAAATGTATGAAGAGGGTAGGGTGCCTAGGTATAGGCAGAGAGCATGCATAGTTCCATTGTATAATGGCAAAGGGGACAAAAGAGAGTGCAAAAATTATAGGGGAATAAGTATACCTGGTAAAGTGTATGGTAGAGTTATTGTTGAGAGAATGAGAGTAAAACGGAGAGAAGGATAGCAGAGGAACATGGAGGCTTTAGGAAAGGTTTAAACACTTGGTGTGTCGACCAAGTGTTTACAGTGAAACATATAGGTGAACAGTATTTATATAAGGGTAAAGAGATTTTTTGTGGCATTTATGGTTTTGGAAAAGGCATATGACAAGGTGGATAGGGAAGAATGTGTCAGATGCTGCAAGTGTATGGAATAGGTGGTAGGTTACTGAAAGCAGTGAAGAGTTTTTACGAAGATAGTGAGGCTCAGGTTAGAGTATGTAGGATAGAGGGAGATTATTTTCTAGTAAAAGTAGGCCTTAGACAAGGATGTGTTCAATATGTTTATAGATGGGATTGAAAAAGAAGTGAAGGCTCGGGTGTTGGCAAGAGGTGTGGGGTTAAAAGATAAGGAATCTAACTCAAAGTGGCAGTTGTCACAGTTGCTCTTTGCTGATGACACTGCTTTTGGGAGATTCTGAAGAGAAGTTGATGAGTTTGGTAGGGTATGTAAAAGAAGAAAATTAAAAGTGAATATAGGATAGAGTAAGGTGATGAGGATAACAAAAAAAATTAGGTGACGAAAGATTGAACATCTGATTGGAGGGATAGAGTATGGAGGAGGTGAATGTATGCAGATATTTAGGAGGGACGTGTCAGCAGGTGGGGCTATGAAAGATGAGGTGAATAATAGAATAGAATTGATGAGGGGAAAAAGGTGAGTGAGTGATGCACTGAGAAGTCTGTGCAGATAAAGAACTTTGTCCATAGAAGCAAAGAGGGGAATGTATGAGAGTATAGTTATACAAACGCTCTTATATTAGGTGAAACATGGATGGTGAATGCTGCAACAAGGTGAAGGCTGGAGGCAGTGGAGATGTAATGTCTGAGGGCAATGTGTGGTGTGCAGAGAATTCGTAGTTTGGAAATTAGGATTAGATGCAGGATTACCATAACTATTATCCAGAGGTCTGAGGACGGTTGTTGAGGTGGTTCGGACATGTAGAGAAGCTGGAACGAAATAGAATGACTTCCAGAGTATATAAATCTATAGTGGAGGTCGGCCTAGGAAACGTTGGAGGGAGGGAGTAAAGGAGGTTGTGTGTGCGAGTGGCTTGGACTTCCAGCAAGCATGCGTGACCGTATTAGATAGGAGCGAATGGAGACAAATGGTTTTTAGGACTTGACGTGCTGTTGGAGTGTGAGCAAAGTAACATTTATGAAGGGATTCAGGAAAACCGGCAGGCCGGACTTGAGTCCTGGAGATGGCAAGTACAGTGTCTGCACTCTGAAGGAGGGGTGTTAATGTTGCAGTTTCATAACTATAGTGTAAACATGCCTCTGGTAAGACAATGATGGAGTAATGATGAAAGTTTTTCTATTTTGGGCCACCCTGCCTTGGTGGGAGACGGCCAATGTGTTAATTAAAAATATATTTAATTTTCTTGCACATGTTCATGGGTTAAAGAATGAACAGTTAAGTATAAGAACTTATTTTAATGTTTTCGTATCTCGCATTGGCATTCAGTAACTAGTAATGGCTTTGGGCTAAAAAAAAAATCATGAACCTTTTCTTTATAGATAAATTTTATGAATTATAAATTCATCATGCTAATATCTTGCTTTAGGTATAGTGCATTGTACAAACTGAGTACATGTAGAAACATTTCGAAAATACACCTCTCTTTACGTAAACTAGTGGTTGAACAATTAAAAATATTTTGCCGAAAATGATGACTTACAGTAAATAATGAATAATGGATTCATACCAATTATAAGCACATTCAAAAAGGGTAAAATGCTATATGCTTCCCCATACTATTTTAAATCCAATACGAGGAACTGGGTCATCAAAAAGATTCCTTAAATGAATGAAACAATTCCGTTGCATACGGGGTTCGATCCCCGGTAAGGCTGGAAACATTAGGACGTGTTTCCATAAGACACCTGCTGTCACTGTTCACCCATCAGTAAAATGGGTACCTGGGTGTTAGTCGACTGGTGTGTCCCGGTCCTGAACAAAATTGACCTAATTTGCCCGAAATGCTCTTCATAACAAGGGGCTTTCTATAGAATATTATATCATTGATGTCAGATACGTCTGTATACCTTGTACATGTAGAAATAAAGACATTATATTGTTATAGTAACTCCGATAGGCAATTGAACAACGACACAAATATTCGGAACAATAAATACTTAACGCGATAACCTGTTCAAGAAAAGACTTCAACCTCACATTTTTCTTACTATAACATGCAATGTTCTGTGTATTAATTATTCTTGATATATAACTTTCAAACTGACCCCTATAATATCTTGAGACCGATGACAGCAGGTTGCTCATCTTATGTTATTTTTAAGAGTTCTAAGAATGAAACTTAGTGTACATTAGCTAATTTCATCTAATCATCATTTTAAATTGTCAGGAGAAAAATATTTTGTTTTTTCCATTTGGCGCGTTGTTGACAAGTATGGAGACAAAAGCGCAAGGTCATAACAAGCTTTTAGTGGGTCAAAGTTTCTTTCCGTGTAGAGCTTCATCAGGTCAGTGACCTGGTAAAGATTATAAATTGTGCCTTTTTTGTTATTTAATTATAAAAAGATATGATTAAGCTCTACACAGCTATACTTAGTCCCAACAGAAGCTTCTTTTACAACTCGAGTCTTTGTCATCATACTCTATGTTATCAGTTAACTGTTAGCAATGAAAAAAAAATATGGCAATAAACAGGAAAATCCCACTTGGACGGAAAGTAAAAAAAAAAAAAAATGATGGAACCTGTAAGTTTCGACCTCAGAAAGAGATCCTCTTCAGCAGACGATTTTGGTTGCATGTAAGATTATTATTATTACTACTGACTTATACAGGTTCTGAGAACACTCTAGCCATCGACAATCAGATAACATAACCAATTACCGGAATCCGAATACCTTACGTTGCATTTTTCATAGAACACAGTCATCTATGCCTATAAAATCCCTCATACATGCCTACAAAATCCTTCGTCCATTCCTACATTATCCCTCATTCATGCCTACATAATCCTTCATTGATTTCTACAAATTTCCGTTTCATTCCTTAAAAATCCCTCATTTATTTCTATAAAATCCCTCATTAACTTCTACAAATTACTCATTCATTCCTACAAAATCCCTCATTCATGCTTACAAATTCCCTCATTCTTCCTTTCGAAATCCCTCATTCAGCCTACAAAATCCCTCAGTCATGCCTACAAATTCCCTTTCATAATATATAATAAAATCCTAATTCTTACATTCTCTGGTTCAGGTCTATTAATTCCATACCAATGTCTTAAAAATATTTCCGTCATAATTAAAAAATTTCCCCATTAAGGCCTACATATTCACCATTAATGCCTACAAAAAGCCGTCAAACCTGCTTACAGAATCCTCCTTCATGCTTACAAATCTCCCATTCATCCTACAAAACTCTTATCCATGCCTTCAAATTTCTCATTAATGCCTACAGATCTTTTATTCATACATACATATGTCTTATTTAAAACTATAAACCACTCATATATTCCTACAAATCTTTCGCTCATGCCCACAAATCTCTCATATGAAGTTACGATTTTTTCATACAAGCTTACAGATCTCTCTTACAAGATTACAGATCTCTTATTCAAGCCTGCAAATCTCTAAGTCATATCACCTATTCTAGCATTCAAATCGTTCATTCATGTATTCAAAATCAAATTTAAGCGTGAAATTTCCACCTTATTTGAGAAATCCGCGATTCATTAGATCTTTATATGGGGAATATGCAATATATGCTTGCAAATATTTTACGCAGGCCTTAGATTCCCAGATTACGCCCGAGAAACATGATTGGTTCCGAATGTCCTGATTACTTTTGGATATTCTGGATTAGTTCCAAAAACTCCTGAATGATTTTTAATAATCCAAAATCTCACATGATGTATCGAATGTTCAGGCACGAATTTTTGTTTATTTTTCTATACTTTTTTTTTGCAGTTAAATATTTTAAATTGATTGACTACTCATTCACTTAAGTGAGTGATGTATTTTAATTTTATATATATATATATATATATATATATATATATATATATATATATATATATATATATATATATATATATATATATATATATAAACATTGTCTCTACGTCCACAGAAGGACTCGAACCTGCAAACTCTGTATCAGAGTACACAGTACTCTGGAGCTAGACCCCAGATAAGTATGGGCGCCTAGCAGGAGCCAGACGATGTTTCCTCATACCCCGGACACCAGGCTTGTTTTCAAAGTTATGTCATCATATCCTGCCACAGAGATTGCAGGTTCGAGTCCTTCTGTGGACGTGGAGACAATGTTTGTAAATAATTTCCCTGTTTGCGAAGTGTTAAGCATTTCAAATCTCTTTCGTTGTCCACTGCATGTGGAAGGATTTGATGAGACCTTTGAAAACAAGCCTTGTGCCCGGGGTATAGGGAAACATTGTTTAGCTCCGGCTAGGCGCCCATACAATAACAACACTGCGACTAGCTGGGGATCGAACCCGTGTTGTTTTAGCCCGCCTCGTGGTGAGCGAAAATTCCACTACGCTTTCTCTCTCTCTGTATATATATATATATATATATATATATATATATATATATATATATATATATATATATATATATATATATATATATATATATATATATATATATACGTACTTATTTTGTTTCTTTTGTTCTTTAATCGTGAAATATATTCTTCTGAAGGTGAATACGTGTACCACTTTATTGAAGTGGGAAGGAAATGATCCACTTTTGTTTCAATAAGAGCTGAGTCTGAGTGAATTATAAGTCAATTCTGCAAGTCTTCTCCGCACCTGATCCATAACTGTTCCGACACCAGAACCCGGTAAAGTTGATGGATGGATGGATGGGTGGATTTGGAATGGAGATGGATAGATGGATGGGTTGGTTTGAAAATAGATGGTGTGGTGAATAGATAGATGGGTGGGTTGAGGAATGAATGGATAGGCGGAGGAATGAATGGATAGGTGGATGAATGAATGGATAGGTGGACAAATGAATGGATAGGTGGATGAATGGTTATATAGGTGGATGACTGGATGAGTATGTGAATGAGTAGATAAATGGGCACACAAATGTTATAGGCACATTAAAAAACATTATATTGATTTAACGTAGGATAACTAAATAAACTTAAACAATTTGATTAATCAAACTGGTACAGTACAACTAACACAAGCTAACATCAAGATGTTGTTCCCGTTGACGAAAACACATCAGCACTAAAAGCCCTAAGCTAATCAGAAGATGCATTTCCCAATTATTGCATAAAACACAAGAAAATTTGTGCCTACACAGCCTAAACACAAGAAACACTTAATCCATTTCATACGAGTCATCAGCCATTGCCGATTGCTGCGTTAATTGTTATATTTTAATCAATGAAAAGCTCCTTGGATCAAGAGCCCCTTGCTAGGATTAAGATTAATGTGATGCAGTGATATAAAAAATGCAATGTCATTTCGAGATTAAAAGTGAGAAAAAGGCTCATTTTTCTATATTTGAAAATATAGAATTAATGTGCTTAAACGTTATTTTATTGCATATTTTGAGGATTCAAAGCGGTTTCAAAAATGTTCTAACAAACCTCAATTTTTAGATTAAATATGCATATTATTTTTTTTTATTATCACATCGGCCGTTTCCCCACCAAAGAGAATGGCCCGAGAAAGAAAACTTTCATCATCATTCACCCCATCACTCTCTTGCCAGAGGCGTACTTACACTGCTGTTATAAAACTGCACCCCTCCTTCAGAGTGCAGACACTGTACTTCCCATCTCCAGGACTCAAGTCCGGCCTGCCGGTCTCCCTGAATCCCTTCATAAATGTTACTTTGTACACACTCCAACAGCACGTCAAGTCCTAAAATAATTTGTCTCCATTCGCTCCAATCATGCTTGCTGGAAGTCCAAGCCCCTCGCACACGAAACTTCCTTTACCCCGTCCCTTCAACCTTTCCTAGGCCGAACCCTACTCCGCCTTTCCTTCACTACAGATTTATAAGCTCTCGAAGTCATTTTATTTCGTTCCATTCTCTCTACATGTTGGAACTACCTCAACCCTTCCTCAGCCACCTGGATAATACTTTTGGTAACCCCACACCTCCTAATATCCAAACTATGGAATCTCTGTATTATATTCACACCGCACATTGCCCTCAAACATGACATCTCTACTGCCTCCAGCCTTCTCCTTGTTGCAACATTCACCACCCATGTAAGAGCATTGGTATAACTATACTCTCATACATTTCCCCTCTTTGCTTCCATGGATAAGGTTCTTTGTCTCCACAGACTCCTCAGTGCACCACTCACCTTTTTCCTCTCATCAATTCTATGATTCACCTCATCTTTCATAGACCCATCTGCTGGCACGTCCATTCCCAAAAATCTGAATAAATTCACTTCCCATACTCCCTTCAATCTAATATCCTATATACTACATGAGAAATAATATGGTTTGACTTACTTTTCCCATGAAATGCTCACTCCGTTCATAATACCAACCTTCTTATCAGTAGAATAGGCAAATTGTCACCCAAAAAGTACAAAAAATGCTTACAATTAAGATACAGAGTTTGGGGTTTAAAATCGATCAGAAGAGAGATTCTTAAGTTATTGCATTAGAAACTATTTCCTTAATAAAGTAGCAAATTGAAAATTACATAAACTACGGAACGGGTGGGGATTAAACCCATGGAAAAAGAGTCCTAAAACTCATTTGTCATGGGTTCAAAACCCATATCGTTTTATTACGATTTCGTGAGTCATGAAATATAAAATAGCTCAGAGTGACAAGCTTTGCTTTAATAAAGTCCACAAATGGTAATAGTTTGAAGCCGATCAGATAAGGTATTCTCCGGTAACTGATCTGATTCCAACGATTTCACGATTTTAAACAATTTAAGTAACATTTCAAATTTTCACCAACCCGGGTTGAACTTATGGGTTATTTGACGGGTTATAGAATGCATCGTCAATGATATTTTGAAGCCAGTCAGAAGAAGCTATATTTATTCAGTAAAAAATATGTCACGCTTTACTCACTAAAATTACTGAAGACCATTACATGAGTTATTCTCCAGTTTTGGCACTGGTTCCAACTATTCCAAATTTGATGTAAAAGGTTTAAAAACCCGACAAGATGAAAAATAAGACACTTGTGCAACATTTGGGAATCTTTACTGTGGAAGCGTTTCGGCAGCAAATGGCTTCTCCAGTCCATTACGGAGAAGAAAGGTGGAAGATGAGATTGAGTTTGAGATAATCAGTCACTCAGCCTGGAGTCGATATGTTCAGTCTATCAATCTTGAGAAATGTACAGCATATCCGAGAAGAAGTGGCATAAGTACTGCAATCAAATGTGTTGAAGCAGCAGGAGGCGGAGTCATCAGTGAAAAAATCTACTAGCGTACTGTAAGTAGGTCATGCCTATAGGTTAAGCAAGAGTTTAAGAATTCCCTGTATCAAGATGCCGTTGTATAATTCACAACTAACAATTTTAAGGGAAATTTTATATGACGTCACTGTCCTACCTAAACTTTTATTACTAGTGAACTGATAGTGGTCTAAGGCGAATTCATTTAAATAGTCATCTTCAAATTATAGGTTAGTAGCACATTAATTATGTGTTTTTTATGAATTTATTTTAAAGAACTACATCAACAAAACAAAACTCTTTCACGCTGGAAGGACACCCTATCAGCTGTGTGTGTGTGTGTGTGTATATATATATTTTTTTCAACAAGTCTGCCGTCTCCCACCGAGGTAGAGTGACCCAAAAAGAAACCCCACAAAAAGAAAATACTTTCATCATTCAACATTTTTACCTCACTCATACATAATCACTGTCTTTGCAGAGGCGCTCAGATACGACAGCTGAGAATAAGTCCTTCCCATCTGTCACTATCCTAGACCCCTCCTTTAAAGTGCAGGCATTGTACTTCCCATTTCCAGGACTCATGTCCAACTAAATCAATTAACTGGTTTCCCTGAATCCCTTCACCAAATATTACCCTGCTCACACTCCAACAGCTCGTCAGGTCCCAAAAACCATTGGTCACCATTCACTTCTATCTTACACTCTCACACATGCTTGCTGGAAGTCCAAGCCCCTCCACCACAAAACCTCCTTTACCCCCTCCCTCCAACCTTTTCTAGGACGACCCCTACCCCGCCTTCCTTCCCCTACAGATTTATACGCTCTCCAAGTCATTCTACTTTGATCCATTCTCTCTAAATGACCAAACCACCTCAACAACCCCTCTTCAGCCCTCTGACAAATACTTTTAGTAACTCCACACCTCCTAATTTCCACACTCCGAATTTTCTGCATAATATTTACACCACATATTGCCCTTAGACAGGACATCTCCATTGCCTCCAGCCGCCGCCTCACTGCAGCATTTGCAACATATATAGTTTTTTAAGCCATTTGTAGGTTTTCTAAAATTTACATCATATCTGTTAGGTTCTGAACACATAAAGCAATGAATATACAAAAAATAAATGCCGTTGTATAATTCACAACTAACAATTTTAAGGGAAATTTTATATGACGTCACTGTCCTACCTAAACTTTTATTACTAGTGAACTGATAGTGGTCTAAGGCGAATTCATTTAAATAGTCATCTTCAAATTATAGGTTAGTAGCACATTAATTATGTGTTTTTATGAATTTATTTTAAAGAACTACATCAACATATATATATTTAAGCTTCAGATTGTGTCAGGGAAGGATAGAGCCCGCCTCCTGGCAATTAGAGCTCCTCATGCAGGGGACTTAATGTTGGCTGTTCCCAACTACAGCCTTGTCACACGCCTCGACCCACAGACCATCCGAATTGGTGTTGCCCTTTGAATTGCCGCCTCTATTATCGCCGAACACAGGTGTGTTTGTGGCAGTGAAGCAGCAGACCGATTCGGGTACCATGGTCTTGTGTGCCGTAAATCCGAGGGAAAGATTGCAAGACATAAAGTGGTTAATAACATTATCAAGAGGAGCCACACAACTGCCGGATGCCCAGCAGTAAGGGAGCCACCCCAATTATGCAGATCTGACGGCAAGCAGATGGTTGTTGTTGTAGGTTCGCCGGTACGTCCGGGCCGGGTCTTCTCCAAATGGTGACCCGGCCTTAAGCAGATGGTGAGTGACTACACATGTGCATCTACCTTGGCTGATACCTATCTCCAATACACCAGGGAGGAAAAAGAGGCAGCTGCCAGCTTCAGGGAGTCCCAGAAGTCTAGAAAATACGGAGAACTTTCCCATCATTGTTTGTTCCCATAGGCTCGGAGACCCTTGGATCATGGGGAAAGAGTGCATCTTAGTTCCTTAAGAAGCTAGGCAAAAGACTCATCAGGGTAACTAGGGATCCCAGGGCAGTTAATTTTCTATTCCAGCGACTCAGCGCTGCCGTTCAGAGGGGTAATACTTGCTGTATTCTGGGCACGCGCCCCAGCTCTGAGGAGCTGGATGAGATTTTCGCATTATAATCAATGACAAACACGTAACAATATGTACTAAACATGTATCTCTCACACTTCATATACCGTATATGCCATCTTTATATCAACAATGTATCTCTTATATCTTTTGTATCATATTATGTAATAATATATATATATATATATATATATATATATATATATATATATATATATATATATATATATATATATATATATATATATTATATATATATATATTTATATATATATATATATATATTTATATATATATATATATTTATATATATATATATATATATTATATATATATATATATATATATATATATATATATATATATATATATATATATATATATATATATATATATATATATAAATGACGTGCCGAATAGGCAAAACTGGTCAATTAGCAAGAACTCATTTAAAATTAAGTCCTTTCTTAAATTATCTCGTATTAATTTAAAGATATATATTTTTTTCATTTATGTTAATGTAAAAATTATAATATAATGTGTATATGTATTTTGGGCAATGTTCCACACCAAGATAATGGTAATAGTTGCGAAACTTTGCACATTTTCACAAAAAAAAATATTAAATTGGAAACCAAGAAAAAAGAGCATAGCTGTTAGGTAGATTAATTAATATTTATATGACGAAAATTAGGAGGACAAAATTCAAAGAAGAAAAAGAATATCGAAGAAGAAGAACAAAAAGAAGAAATCCATTTAGACATTTACGATAGAGGGAAATAAGATAAGGAGGATTGTAAAACATTGGTGAAAAAGATTTGGCGAGGAAATTTTCGCGAAATGGGACGTTGAAACGATAGGATCAAATGAGGCGCAGAGTTTAGATGTGTGTGTGTGTGTGTGTGTGTGTGTGTGTGTGTGTGTGTGTGTGTATGTGTGTGTGTATATGTGTGTGTGTGTGTGTACGGGAACTGGTGTATGGTGGTAGAAGTAGTTGTGTGGGGGGTTGAGGAGGATGTAGTAGTGGTGTCAGTGGTGGTTGTGCTGGTAGTAGTTGCAGGGATTGTGGTTATGGTAAAAATGAAAGTTGTGGCAATATTGATGGTGGTGGTTGTGACAATAGTGTAGTGGTGGTGGTAGTGATGGTGATGGTAATGGTAGAAACGGTAGTTACTATACCTTTGATATACCTTTGAAGAGTTTCGAGAGTATCTACTCTCTGAGCCCGGCCATGGGCCAGGCTCGTCTGGTGCTTGCCTGGTCAACCAGGCTGTTGCTGCTGGAGGCCCGCTGCCCCACATATCCATCACAGCCTGGTTGATCTGGCACCTGGTGAAGATATTTGTCCAGTTTCCTCTTGAAGGCTTCTACACTGGTTCCAGCCGTGTTTCGGATATCTTCTGGTAAGATGTTGAATAGTCTGGGACCCCGGATGTTAATACAGTGCTCCCGTATTGTCCCCACGCACCCCTGCTCCTCACTGGGTTTATTTTACACTTTCTCCCATATCTCTCACTCCAGTATGTTGTTATGGCAGTGTGCAGATTTGGGACCAGGCCCTCAAGTACTTTCCATGTATATATTATCATGTATCTCTCTCTCCTCCGCTCCAATGAGTACATGTTCAAGACTTGAAGGCGTTCCCAATAATTTAGATGTTTCAATGGCTCAATGTGAGCCGTAAACGATCTCTGGATTTGTTCCAGCTCTGCTATTTCTCCTGCCCTGAACGGGGCCGTCAGCACTGAGCAGTATTCTAAGTGAGGGAGCACTAGCGATTTGAATAGTGTCACCATCGGCATTATTTCCTTGTTTTGAAAGTTCTCAATACCCACCCCGTCATCTTCCTGGCTGTTGTGATCTTTGTCTTGTTATGGTCTTTAAACGACAGATCAGCAGACATAATTATTCCCAAGTCCTTTACGTGTTCCTTTCGTTCTATGTGGTGACCCTCTTGCGTTTTGTATATAGTGTTCCTTTTGAGTTCTTCATTTTTTCCATACCTAAGCAGCTGAAACTTATCACCATTGAACGTCATGTTGTTCTCCACTGCCCATTGGAAGACCTTGCTTATGTCCTCCTGTAATTTTTCAGTGTCCTCTACCGTAGTGACTTTCATGCGTGTCTCATTACCTCTGGAACTAAAGCGAAATAAATTCGCCTACATCGTTCTTATCGGCGTGAGAAGAATGTTATTGCGGGTGTATAAATGATCGTTTAGAGTACACTTTTTTTTTTTTTTTAATTTTCAGCAACATAATTTTCATAAATTTAACGATTATTAACTAATACTTAACGTATTATATAACTAGTATTATTTGGACTATGTAACTATCGTTACTGACCGGGGTTAGTTTACCATACACATTTCTTTATATTTTCTAAGTGTCGGCTTATACTGAGGTCACCTGCGTCCCCGGTTGAAAAAAAAAAATATTTCTCCAAACAATTTCAGCAGAGCTAGGTGTTGTACCTTGATCCGAGGACGGGGAGTAGAATGAAATTAGCTATGAGAAACCCACACCTTCGTATGTCCTCGGATCACGGTACAACACCTAGCTCTACTGGGTGCATGATTCCTGTAGGATTGTATGGTCCCGTGGGTTAGAGCGTCGTGGAATTTTCGCTCACAATGAGACGGGCTAAAACAACACGGGTTCGATCCCCCAGCTTGTTGCAGTGTTGTTATTGATATATGTACATATATATATATATATATATATATATATATATATATATATATATATATATATATATATATATATATATATATATAAGACATTAAAAGGTACTGAGTTTTAAGCACCATATTAGACAGTGACATAGTAGTGACTGCAATGATAGTAGATGTAATAGTGGTGATAGTGGTGGAGGTAGTGGTGATTGTGATGGTGTTGGTGCGGTGCTGTGAGTGGTGGTGGTGGCGTGATGTTGATGACTGTGATAGTGAAAATTATTTCAGATGCCAGGTGTAAATATGAATGAACCTGGAGCAGGCTTGCTCTTAGCTAGTACTGTGCCTCCGAGGCGTCTAGAATAACCCCGTGGTTGGAAATCCAGTATGGCCGCCGAGGTGGTCTCTGACCGTCTATGAATGCTAAAAGACAAGAATAATGTGAATTTTAGTAAAATTCAATGCTAATCACATAAGTTTTCATGCTAAATGGGTCACTGGTAGGATGCCATATTAATCACGTTCCCAAGATGGCTGAGATGGCGGCGGTGATGGCGGCAGTGATGGCAGCAGCAATGGCAACATCGATGGCAGCAGTGATGGCGGCAGCGATGGCGACAGCGATGGCGGCGGCGTTAGCGGCAGTGATGGCAGCAGCAACGGCAACAGCGATGGCAGCAGCGATGGCGGCAGCGATGGCGGCAGTGATGGCAGCAGCAATGGCAACAGCGATGGCAACAGTGATGGCGGCAGCGATGGCGGCGGCGTTAGCGGCAATGATGGCGGCTGTGATGGCAGCAGCAATGGCAACAGCGATGGCAGCAGTGATGGCGGCAGCGATGGCAGCAGTGATGGCGACAGAGATGGCGGCGGCGTTAGCGGCAATATGAGAGTAAATCTCTTCCCATCACCTTGCAGTCTTTACTTCCTCCCCCTCTCCCTCACCCCCATACATATCGCCTCATCTCTTTCTCCCTCGTTTCTCGCCCCATCTCTCTCTCTCATTTCTCGCCTCATCTTTCCTTCTCCTTCTTCTTATTCCTTATCCCTTTTATCTGTCCGTCCTCATCACCACACAGACACATCTCATGGGGGTTAGCGACGCAAATCTTCTTCATCTTATTCCTGGCTCATATTTCCTCGCCTCTTTTTCCACCCTCCTTTCAGTCTCTCCCACTTCATTCTTTTCCTTTAGCTTCTCCCACTCTATTCTTTTCCGTCAGTTTCTCCCATTTTTTTCCTTCAGTCTCTTCCACTCATTTTTTTCCTTCAGTCTCTCCCACTCCATTCATTCCCTTTCAGTCTCTCTCACTCTATTCTTTCCCTTCATCTTCTCACCTCTAGCTTCTTCCCTTCCCTTTTTTTCCTCCAACTTTTTTTCCATCCCTTTCCTTCCCTCTCTTAAGCTTCTCGGTTCTCCCTTCCCATCAGTCTCTCTCCTTTCCTCGCTTTATCCTCTACCCTTTCTCCTCTTTCCTCTTGCTGTTTTCCTTTTCCTCCCCACAACTTTTGCATTTCCCCACAAATTCCTTACTCCTTACTTTCCCATCTCTTCTATTATCTAACGTTTTCCCTCTCTCCCTTTACTATTTCCCATCCTTCGCTAATCCCCATCCTTCTCTTCTTGGATTCTTACCTTCCCCTCCCTCCCCTTACCTTCTCTCCTTCCTCCATCTCCCAGCCACCAGCTTCCTTTCCCTCTTGTTTACATTTCGTTAAGCAAAACTCAAGACAAAGAAGAAAAAGCCGAGACGATGACAGAAGATACACAAAACTGGTGAGAGTCTAAATTTTAGTTTTAGTAACCCCCCCTCCCTCTTCTCTCTCTCTGTCCGTCCTCCTCCTCCTCTCACTCACTCTCTCTCTCTCTGTCCGTCCTCCTCCTCCTCTCACTCACTCTCTCTCTCTCTCTGTCCGTCCTCCCTCCTCTCTCACTCACTCTCTCTCTCTGTCAGTCCTCCTCCTCCTCCTCTCTCTCCTCTCTCTCTCTCTCTCTCTCTCTCTCTCTCTCTCTCTCTCTCTCTCTCTCTCTCTCTCTCTCTCTCTCTCTCTCACTTCTCTTTCTCCATCTCTTTTTGTTTACACAGCCTTTTGCAAGGTTAAGCTTAGGGTTCCTACCTTTATTTACAAGCTAAGAGCTGTTACCTACATCGCTATCTCTCTCTCTCTCTCTCTCTCTCTCTCTCTCTCTCTCTCTCTCTCTCTCTCTCTCTCTCTACACACACACACAACTTCCCTTCCGCTAAAACAAAAGGAAGTGCCAGAGTTTTCAATTCTCCAGCATTTTTATTATTTCGTGTTAAAACAAAGTAGTGTCCCTTTCTTTTTGAGTTGTCCCTCTGTCGGAATAAGTGGGACGGACAATGTAAATATGATTTTTTTCTTTCGTTTGGCATATTAAATTATATGAAAAAACCGACTGAATTATTTATCACTTTTACAAATGTGTTTATCGGAGAGAATACAATTTCATACACACGAAACCTTACATTGGAGGAATACATTTTGCACCAATGTCTGCTGCTGTGAATGAATCTTGATAGGATGATGTGAGTATTTTCACTCAGAATAATACCTGATAGGATGATGTGAATATCTTCACTCAGAATAATACCTGATAGGATGATGTGAGTATTTTCACTCAGAATAATACCTGATAGGATGATGTGAGTATTTTCACACAGAATAATACCTGATAGGAGGATTTGAGTATCTTCACACAGAATAAATTCTGACAATATGTTTGGGGGTACCTTCACACAGAATAAATCCTGACAGGTTCTTGGGAGTGTCTTCATCCTGAAAGGATGATGGGGGTATCTTCACAATCTTCACATAAATCCTGACAGGAAGTTGAGAGTATCTCACACTTTTCACACACAATAAATCCCCACAGGATGTTGGGGGTATCTTCACACAGAATAAATTCTGACAAGATGTTTTGGGGAATCTTTACACAGAATAAATATGATACGTAAACAAGAAATGTTTTTTTTTTTAAATATCGGAGATATGTGTATAAAACAATGGGTCTTTGATAGCACACGTAATTTTCCTTCCAGATGTTTACTGGAATATCAAATTATTTTTACATTCATACAGGACCGCTAAACTCGCAGGGATTATTTAGCGCCTGGAGAAATGGACAGCAAAAATTTGACCCAAGGAAGGGAAGGTCATTTTCAAATTCTTGGATCAAGAGCCCCCTCACCGGCATCAAGGATATCAAAATAGGATGGTTAGCATGAGGCGTCGATTTTTTTCCATTGTATGTACAGGTGACGAAATGCTAAAGATTTTCTCTCGTGTTCCACACACACATATATATATATATATATATATATATATATATATATATATATATATATATATATATATATATATATATATATATATATATATGTATATATATATATGTATATATATATATATATATATATATATATATATATATATATATATATATATATATATGTATATATATATATGTATATATATATATGTATATATATATATGTATATATATATATATATATATATATATATATATATATATATATATATATATATATATATATATATATATATATATATATATATCTACCAAATAAGTATATCTGGTCAATTAGAAAATTTGATTAATACAGAATATAAAACAATTCACTTATATTACATCAGCAAGTTCATTATGTATATTGCAAAAAATAATATCTGATTTTTTTCCCTGCCCAGTGGATGAATATATAAAATATTCCTGGGATTTAATTCCCATGAAGATACAAAATAATGTAACTTCTGGCTACCTCAGCATCACATATCCATACGGGGGTTAAAGAAAATAATTACAGTTAATACAGTCACTTGTATACGTTTACAGGGGGATTATAAAAAGTGGCAAAAAAAAGTGTTAACGCCTCAAGAATCAGGTAAATATTGATGAGGTAAGGATTTTAACACGGGAACAACATGACACTTACCTGGGTCGGAGTTCCCGTGTCAACTACAGATAGTGCGAGTCTCCTACAGTGTTTATACCAGACATGAAAACTCTGGCTACTGTGTGCAACACTACCCATCCCAAATTGTTGTTACTCTCTCGATAGCCGGTAGGTTAGTCAGTCAGGTTAATTGGGTCATTAAGGCTGCATTGACCCTATTCTACACCAGTCAACAAAGCTTTTATTCCTATCCTAGGGAGTGAAGTTTATTCTCAGTGTATACGTACACACTGAGATACATTTCGGGGTGTAACTTGTTATTGTTCCAAGTCGGACCGAAACGTTGTTATAACTTTCTTTCTCCTTCGTGCGAGTTATTTGTGTATTTTTCCAGTCACGGTATTGTGCCTTTTTTTTTTTACACTGAGATACTATATTTTCTAGCTCTTTCAACACTATTTTTCACTTACTCTTGTCTCTTCAATTTATTTTTTAATGAATTAATAAATAGAGATAAAGTGTATGAAATGTCGACACGATGGAAAAATAAACACAAATGTAGTATAATGCGATCCTTTATTGCTTACATTTCGCCCACACAGTGGGCTTTATCAAGTCACTTGAAGCCCACTATGTGGGCGAAACGTAGTCAATAAAGGATCGCATTATACTGCATTGGTATCTATTTTTAAATTATGTTTTATGTATATTTATCTTTTCATAGGTCAGTGATGCCTTACAGGCGACCGGAGGTATATGGCATCTTGCCAGGTGGCGCTGTGGTTCTATCATTCATATATATGAAGAATTAATTCGGTGAGAAATTTACTTCTTATGGCATAAATTTTCCCAGATTTGCCTGTGATGACGATTTTTTTCAATAATTTGTAGGTGACATTGACAGTTTGTGGGATGACGGGAAGATTCAATCGCTTTTGGATGGTAATGATGGTATTCAGTAGTTTGTGGGGAGGGGGGGGGGTGAGGTTAGGCTTTGTGGATAAAGTGTTGTACGAAGGTTAATATAGAAAAGAAAGTTATCTTTTGAACTATATCTGTGGTCATAGGGTGCAGGAGGGAAGAAGAGAGGGGAAGGGTCAGAGGAAAGGAAGGAAGGAAGGAAGGTACGAGGGACTGGTTAACGATGTAGAGTGAAGAGAAAGGAGGAAATCTGGAGACAGAGGAGAGATGAAGCAAAGAGAAAGAAAAATTATTTGAAGATGGAATGAGTATAGAATGAGAGATGGAGACACAAAGCAGTTGGAATGAATATCAATAAATAGGAAAAAAATAATTAAAAATATAGAAAATCAATAATAAATGAAAAATATTTAGGCCAAAATATCAATAAAATATAAAAAATAAATGTTAAGCAACTCTAAAATATATTCAAGAAAATCTTTATAATAGAAAATACACATAAAATAGAAAATATGAATAAAATAGAAAAATCTTTAAAAAGAAGAATATTTGATCAAATTTGAAAAATGCCAATTTAATTGGGAGGAAACTAATAATAAAATAAGGAACACAGTAAAATCATCTAATTAAACAAGTAGGGAAAAAATAAAAACGTGCTAGTTAGAATTATGTTTATCAAATGCCATTATTAAGCAACTAAATGACAGCTGTTTTGTATAAACAGCGCGTATTTAAGATATTCTTATTTCTCAGGAAAAATATAAAAGGAATTTCCTGACGCGGATCTTATCACAGGATGAGCCACAATATGTGATGGTACAAAAACAAATGTGATGGTACAAAAACAAAGGTACACGCTGCAGGACGGGCTTTTATTGGAACAACGTTGGCGTTGTCTCAGGTCAAAGCTTAAAGTCCTGTGGAACACGAAGAGTAGTATTCTACAGCTGGTGAGTTCTGGGTATTTTGAATGACTGTAGTCAATAAGTCTTTCAAAATAGCTGAGTGGTGTTTACAGTGTATATATTATCTATGTGTAATCAAAATATACCGCTATGTAAACAAATCTGATTAAATCTCATTCCACAGGCGTTGCATGTGTCCATATGGGTTAAGTATTCAGCAGGGAATATAATAATAATAACAATAATTATTATAATAATAATAATAATAATAATAATAATAATAATAATAAATACACAGTTTGAAACATTGCCACAGTAAAAGCTTGAAACTTACATTAGCGTCTTCATGCATGTAGAGAATCGGTATTTCGTCGATGTGATGGCAGATTTACCACTTAATATGCAAAACAGAAGCACCCTGAAGACTATAAACTGAACAGAAGTCATGGCAATCCCTGTATTAAGATGTCTTCCATAAACCTGACTTTGGAGCCGAAACTCCATGCGAAATCGAAGTGCCATTTTTTAAATAGATTCGAGACTGTAACAGACACCTGTGATTAACTTGTCCAGGGAGAGTGTTTTACAGGAAGGATGACGGAAGGGAACCAAAAACTAGAGTGATATATTTTGCTGAAAGCTGGATGTATGATTAACTGTTTAAGATTAACTAGCGAGATTTCCAATTTATGTTTACCCATTTGGGTATTATCTACCTGTGATTAAAAATGTGTTAACTCACCGAACGGAGGGCTCGAATCCATGGTAAGCATGTTCTAAAACTAGCAGGCCAGTGCGTTGTTTACTGTACCTCTGAGTTGTTTACGTTCGTGTTGTTACAATTTTACTACTCGTTAATATTTAATTAAATGAACATAGTTTTCTCGTGATGATCCTTTTTTTGCTGTTTACAAAATTATTTTCCTTTTTTTTTTTTTTGCATCATACTACTTCCTCGTTAATTCCAAGTTGCAACTAATCTGTATGTGAAAAACGGTGCTCTTTGACATCCCTATAGTATCGAAATTTGTTGTCATGAACTTTTGTTACTACGGTTAAAGATGCTGAGAATATTTATTATGGTCTTAAATGTAGTTCTTGTCTTTTTTCCATCTGTTTACCAGGAAGGACATTCTTTAGAGTCCTCAGAATTTCTCGCATTTCGTTTTTCAATGTTTTTCGTTGTTATATCATTCCCTAATTGTATATTTTAGTCTGTGTTCATGTTTTGAATCGTTTTATATCCAATTAATATATTTACGTGATTTTTTTTTACCAGATTAGTATACGAGTTTCTCTCTACTGACTTTGTGGTTCTTTATCTGTAGGTCATCTGCAGTCGTTTTCAGGGGTAGGTGCCCCCACAGCCCTGTCCTTGACAAGGTGTCCCTATTTCTGGCCTGATGGACCAAGTCGACGGTGCCCACCGCACTCAGTCTAAATTATGCTCCACAGCCAAACTAATCAACAACTGAATTAAAAAACATATTCAGTTCCCTCATGAAGACTGCTTAAGATTTGTGGTAATTGACCGTATGCATGGAGGTAAGGTGGTAAAAAGTTTAGGGCTCCTTTCCACTTATTGGGTTCTTAGTATTCCCAATGATCCCCTGCTTTTTGTTGGAGGCGTTTTGTGCTTGTCATGCCTCTTGCTTTCACATAGTGTGATTTCATTGTGCAGATTTGAGGCCAATCCCTCCCCAGTTTTCCAGGTGTAAATTATGATGTATTTTAAAGTGACCTGAAGCATTCCCAGGAGCTTAGATGCTTGACCGAATTTATACGAGCAGTAAAGATTCTCAGTAGGAGGAAAGGCGGCAGAGTGGCCAGTTGTTTTGTGGGGGGGGGGATTTTTGAGGGTACCTTAAAAAGGGGCCTTTTCCGGAGCTCCGAGTCATTTCCCAAGATTTTTCCCCATGATTATTTTTTTTATAATTTATAATTTCCTTCCTCCCATCTTCCTCTCACCTCCATCCATCTCCCTTACCCTCTAACCTCCACTTCCATCACCCCTTTCCTTTCATCCCCATACTCCCACTCCCTCCCCTAAACCTCCCACCCTTTCCATACCACCAACTCCACCACCCTCACTTTCTCCCCTACCCTCCTCACTTCCCCCTACCTTCCTCACCTCCACCTACCCTCCATTACCCAATCCCTCCCCAAACCTCCCACCCTCTCCACCACCCACACCTGCTTTCATATGTAACAGTCTCCCCTTCAGTACCACATCCTCACCACACCTGATTCCACCTACGATTACTAGACTCCCCCACACTATGGTGTACTGCGCAATACCTTACTGGATAATTATCACCCTCGTTATATGTAGCTAGTGACGTATGAGACCATTCCTAGCTGGTAGGCTTAAAAGGGATATTTAAATAATCAAGTCACACTAGTATCAACCTTATTCATAGGGGGTATTTAGACACAAGTGTTTAGAGGGACACCACCCTCGAGACATTATTTAAATCACACTAGTATCAACCTTATTTCAATTGATCTTAAGGTGCATATTACAACTTTGCAGTAGACTTCATGGCAATCTCGCCACATTCTCAACCCCCCCCCCTACAACGGAGTTCCTCTCCCTGTCACACAGGTACAACACGTTGGATGTAATGTGACGCAATAATTAGCATTTCCCCACTAACCAGCTCAGAGGGGGATTATCCCTCGTACCTCTCTCTTCTATACTACAAATCCTTCATTTCCATGTCTTCTCTCATTACTATACTCTAATTATCCTCTTAATATCGATGTTCTTTCCTCTTCCCTATTTATTTTCATAATATCAAACCCCTTTCTCAGTATAAATTCACCATTTTTCAGAATAAGTTCAATATCCTCCGATGAAGTTAAAACACCTAGCTTGGCTGGGTGCGTCATTCTTGTAGGATTCCATAGTCCTGTGGGTTAGAGCGTCATGTGTTTTCGCTCACCATGAGGCGGGCAAAATTAGCATGGGTTCGAGTCCTTGGCAAGTCGCAGTGTTGTTATTGATCAATACAACTCGTTCGTGGTTACAGTAATATAAAACACTGCTCGATGAGCTAGTACACAAACAGGGAGTAGAATGAAATCAGCCCAGAGGCATCCACACCACCGTATGTCCTCGGATGACGGTAAAACACCTAGATTGGCTGGGAGCGTCATTCTTGTAGGATTGCGTGGTCCTGTGGGTAAGAGCGTCGAGTGTTTTCGCTCACCATGAGGCGGGCCAAAGCAACATGGGTTCAAATCCTTGGCTAGTAGCAGTGTTGTTTTATATATATATATATATATATATATATATATATATATATATATATATATATATATATATATATATATATATATATATATATATATAATATAAATGCTTTATTAATAGACAGAATACATTTATAAAACACACAAACATGAACATGAATACAATGGTACAATATGTCAAAGATTATGAATCTCCTCCATATACCTGTATGTTAATTTTTTTGTCTTGGTTTTATTTAGAGCGTTTGTATTACATTTCACATATTAAATTAATTCAAATTAACAGTAAAATCTTACTTATCTTAATTAATTCGAATTTAATAAAATAACATCACACATATTGTTCATATAATTAAATTTATTTTCAGGGCGTTAACCATTTAAAATATTTTAATTCATATATGTCACGTTTGAGCTGAAAAATGTGAAATTAACATTCTAGTCCAGGTAAAATGAGTTTCATGTTTTATACTTAATTCCTGAATAAATAACTATTTGCACCATATAATGTAAATTATTTAGGGGGACCGTTTTATAAACACAATGTTGTGTGAGAGGGTTTGATTGAGGCACCTTTTTGTAAACGCTGCACAGAGTGTGCTTTATTGACGGTGTGTGTGTGTACTCACCTAATTGTGGTTGCAGGGGTCGAGACTTAGCTCCTGGCCCCGCCTCTTCACATGTGTGTGTGTGTGTGTTTGTGTATACTCATCTTTATGTACTCACCTATAAGTGCTATAAGTGGTTGCAGGGTAGTCGATACTAGGTCACTTTTTCCCCGCTACAAGAGCCTTATCATACCTCTTCTTAAAGCTATGTATGGATGCTGCCTCCACTACTTCACTCACCATGTGATTCCACTTCCTGACAACTCTAAGGCTAAATAAAGACTTTCCTTACATTCCAATGGCTCATCTGAGTTTTCACCTTCCAGTTGTGGCCCCTTGTTCCTGTGTTCCATATGTGTGTGTGTGTGTGTGTGTGTGTGTATGTGTGTGTGTGTGTGTGTGTGTGTCGTGCAGAATAGGTAATATTGGTCAATTAGCAAGAACTCATTTAAAATTAAGTCCTTTCTAAAATTTTATCTTATACGTTTAAAGATATATTTTTTTCATTTATGTTAATGTAAGAATTTATAATTTTGTACCAAGAGAAACTTTGAAAACCTACCTAACCTTAATACAACAAGCGCAATTTAATTTAGTCTAACCCAACTAAATATATTTTAGAAACGTTAACATTAATTTAATATACGTTTAAAGATATATTTTTTTCATTTATGTTAATGTAAGAATTTATAATTTTGTACCAAGAGAAACTTTGAAAACCTACCTAACCTTAATACAACAAGCGCAATTTAATTTAGTCTAACCCAACTAAATATATTTTAGAAACGTTAACATTAATTTAATAATAAACAAACACAATGAAATATATTTTTTTCGTTATGTTCAGAATGATTTTGGCGAAATTATTGCATACACAAATTTTCACTTGTCTTATATGGCAAGGTGAGCGTTGCTATTTAAGCCAAAATCGCAAGTTTTACCAAATCGGCACGACATATATATATATATATATATATATATATATATATACATATATATATATATATATATATATATATATATATATACATATATGTATTGCAATTCTAATGAAAAAGTTGTTTATATTTTATATATTTGCTTCCGGTTCTCGCAGCATTCGAGGCTGGATGAAAAATCGGATGAGAAATTTCTGAACAGGGGTCAGCTTCCCCTCTATAATCCTGTTACCAGGATTAAAAAAAAAAGAAAAAAAAAAAAACGTTAACCGAACGATACTCGCCCACGAAGCGGCCCTCGAATGAATTTGCCAATAATTGTAGAAATTTGTGTGTGTGTGGATCCGTAATAAAGCCAGTTATGTATGCTTGACTAAGCAGCATAACATATACACGCATACACACAGATAGTTATAAACATACAAACCGACATAGTAATCGAGGCTTACAGAGTGAAACATACACTCCTGTTCATGGGTTTTTATAGTTGGAACTCGACCCATCGACCCCGGGATGAATCCCCAGCTGACAGAGACTTACTAATAGTTGTCTACCTGTTTGTGGCTCTGTGATCGTTGCCCCTTCAGTTCGGTCCGGATCTGATTAGTTAGGTTAATGACTTTTAGCAGCACGCAGTCCAACGTATGCCCCAAATCCCAAATGATCATAAACTGTCTGTAGGAACCCATGTAGTTCTTCTTACATCTGCTGGCGTTACTCACAAGTAAATAGGCACGTGGGTGTTAGTCGACTTTTGGGTCACAGCCTAGGTACGGTGAGACGTATGTTCTGGCTTGCTGGTACCTCCTCTCCCTGTTTATCTAGATGAAAATTGGTACTTGGGTTTCAGCCATATTTTATGGAACGCATTACGTAGTAAAAGCAAATATATAGAAAAAATATCCAAGAATACCTGACACACTGCACATTGTTCTCATCCTATAATTTCAATCATTATATATTATAAAATAATATTTAATAATTGGTCATTGGATAAAAGACCTTTACTTTTAAGGTACTGCAGTGAGGATGGGAAATTACAAATGTGTTAAAAAATAACTGATAAAAATTTGTTGCCGGTTGAGTTTACCCCTGTGGTTTAGCGCTTCTTTTGATTATAATAATAATAATGCCGGTGGAGTTACACAGAAAGAGACGCCGGAGTTGGGATGAAAGAGTCATGATAACCACGTATAATGATTAGATTATTCAAGATGCGATAGAAAAAGTAAATAATGTTAGAATCATGAGAAGAAGAAGGCATAATAACCGCATACAATGATCACATCATTCTTAGTATGATAAGAGAGATAACTTGACTCACGAAATCGTAATGACACGTTTGCAAACAAACCATACCACGGGTTGACGGCTTTGAAGGGGACTTGAGCTACAGTTCGTCACGGCCATGCTAGCGGGAGATTCGTCTGTAAAAACTTGCATTTGTGGACACAGTGGTGCCTATGCTAACCTTCCTATGGTGTAGAAATATACGTAGTTGGATGAATCTTATTGAAGCTAGATGGCCCAGTGGCTTACACGACGGTCTGGAGTTTTGAGACTCTCTGACCGCGGGTTCGAACCCCAACCGTGGTATGGTTTATAAGAGAGATAGATAATATTGCTAACATCAACACGAGAGCAATATTACATAATTGTAAGTGTATTATCACTTTTATGTAATTTATGGGAAGAGCTGTATGACCCTTACGGGTTTAACGCTTTATGATAATAATAATAATAATAATAATAATAATAATAATAATAATAATTCATGGGAAGTGCTAAGAGCGTAGGTGTCGTGCAGAGGTTTCGGAATGGAAGGTTGCTCATATAGTAACCAACCTTAGAACAGGTTAATATGATAAATTAGACACACACGTGCAACATCTGGGTATCTTTATTTGTAGAAGTTTCGCCATACAGTGGCATCTTGTCGGTATTGTATACCATTTGTGCACAGGTTAATATATTATCATCTTTGTGGGGTTCCACAAAGATGACACTGTTGCTTGTATACGTGAACGACATGATGGGAAGGTTAGAACTAGAGGTTCACTGCTCGCAGGTGATGTGAAACTAATAAAGTGAATGCCCACAGGTGAGGATCAGAAAGAACTACTAATAGTCCTGACGAGGCTGGAGGTCGGATTTTACAAGTGACTACCAGAATTTAACCCCAGCAAGGGCAAAATTACCAAGATTGGGGATGGGACAGAGAAGACCGCAGACGGAGTACAGGCTCGGGGTCAATGACTGTAAACCTCACTCAAAGAGAAGAACCCTGGAATGAGCCTTATTGCGGGTATATTGCCTGATATCATGTAAACCGAAAATTGCTGCAGTAAACACGCATCGGGCGAATGTAAGATTAGCTATCAAGGAATCATTCACCACACTGCATGCGACTTATATCAGGTCCATGTTGGAGAATGTCCCTTATCAAAGCATATCAAGAAGCTGGAGTAAACACAAATGTTAACGTGCTAAAAATATCTAGCCAAAACAGGACTCACAGCAATGGTTTTAAGTTGGAAAAATTCAGATTCAGGAAGGATATAGGAAAGCACTGGTTTGGTAATAGAGTTGTGGATGAGTGGAACAAACTCCCGAGTACCGTCATAGAAGCTAAAACGTTGTGTAGTTTTAAAAATAGGGTGGATACATGAGTGGATGTGGGTGGGTGTAAGTTAGACCTGACTAGGTGGGTCATTGGTTAAAGCCTGGAGGTGACTTGGACTTGCCTAGCATAGGCCAGTAGGCCTGCTGCAGTGTTCCTTCTTTCTTATGTTCTTATGTTCTTGAACTAATTAAAGGGTATATGCTATAACAAGAGAGTAAAAGAGCTAAAACTGGTGACATTACAGGAAAAAAGAACTATGGGTGATATGAAAACAGCATTTTTGGAGAGTTGAGAAACAGGAACACGAGGGAACAGCTGGAAGATGAGCTGCCGGGATATTTGAATATATTTATTCAGCTCTAGGGTGGTCAGTAGACAGAAAGACCTGGAAAGGGAAGTGGTAGAGACATAATCTATACGTATCTTTAAGAAGAGGTATGATAAGGCTCTCGGAAAAAAGGATAGAATAAACTGAGAAGCGTTCAGTGAAGATAAAGGGTAAGGAGTCGAGACTCGATCCCTGGAAATATATATGGGTGAGGCATCTCTCCCTCCCTCTCTCTCTCTCTTTATCTCTCTCTTCCTCTCTCGCTCTCTCTCTTGGTACCATTACTTTAAACTTCAAGTTCAGATACTGTATTTACTGTCTATGCATTGCACTTGAAAATGCCGTCTAGTTTTGGTCTCTATAAAATGAGAAAGACGATTATATGCTGAGGAGGATTCAGAGATGAGCTGTAAAGCTTGTACCAACACTCAGAAGTGAACCTTATTAAGAAAGACTATTAGCTCCTAGGAAACGTAGACTTCGAGATCTCAATCATCTCATTAAATTAAATTTTTCTCATACACACAAACACGAAGATCTGTTTTAAGTGCAAAATGATTTGCTGTCTCGAGATAATAGAATAAACTTCGTACAAAAAATACCACACAAACATATATATATATATATATATATATATATATATATATATATATATATATATATATATATATATATATATATATATATATACATATATATATATATATATATATATATATATATATATATATATATATTATATATATATATATATATATATATATATATATATATATATATATATATATATATATATATATATATATATATATATATATAAAGTCTTTGAAGAACGAGCTGGACTAGTTCCTTGCAGACATAGGGTTCAACTAGTTACCAAGCTGAGACGAGTTTATTTCAACGATTTTCTTAAATTTATTCAGCGACTGCATCAGGACGATAACGCACCAATAAATTTGATAGAAATGATACAAGTAGATGGTTGTGCCAGTCACTGCAATGGTGCGTAGTGGAGTAACACGAGCAATTACGATGCATCAGTACTAATTACGACAGAACAGTACTAATTAAGTAGAGGAAATTGTAGCTCATGCCTTCCATCCGCTTTTATTTCCAGTAAATTTCATGAGTGGAGGGTAGGGAGAGAGCTTTATGCTTTATTCTCCTTGCCTTAATCTAAACAGAGGTAGATGGTTCTCAGCAGGAACCCTTGGAGTGAACTCCAAAGTGAAGTTTCTATCTTTATTTACAAGCTTAGAGCTGCTTCCTACATCTCTCTCTCTCTCTCTCTCTCTCTCTCTCTCTCTCTCTCTCTCTCTCTCTCTCTCTCTCTCTCTCTCTCTCTCTCTCTCTCTCTTTTTACACATGGTTTGACAAGGTTATGTTAAGGATCCCTAACTTTATTGGCAAGCTATTGACAAGTTAAGAGCTGTTACCTACATCATCTCATTTGAAAACATTTTTATTGTCATGAAACATACAAGTAGGGAATAGGATGAAGTTAGAGCCAGCATTTTCATTTGATCATCTGACTTTATCTCGTTGATATCATGATGCTGAACGAATGTGTTCCAGACTCAGAGACATCCTGAGTATAAATGATCTCAGATGAAGTGATGTTCTGAAGAAGGGTACAGCCAGAGTGAAGTTGCTGCTTTCTGCCAAGTGTATTACTTTGACAATGTTGGCCCTGTACATAACATTAAGGCCGCCCACATCCCTCCTGCGTTGAAGGCTCTGCTGAAATGACATCTATCCTGGATGGGTCCAGGCGAGAGATGAGACGTCTTGCTCTGTTCTCTACTCTATCAAGCAGTCGCAGATGAGATGGGGGGTAGGCAGACCAAGAAAGTGGAGCATACTCAAAGTGCGAGCGTACTTGTGCCTCATACAGAATCTTGCAACTCCTACTGTCAAGCAGATGCGAGATACGTCGAAGTGCTGTAAGCTTCCTGGCTGCCTTGTTTGCAAGATTTACAACGTGGTTCTTCATGGTCAGTTTGGAGTCAAATTTCACACCAAGGATATCAACTTCCCCAAGTACCAACACTCTCCCATTCATATTTACTACTGCTCCGGCATTACCATGGTGCCTAGAGACCATCATTATTTGTGTTTTCTCAGGTGCAAATGTTACCTGCCATCGGTTTCCCCAAACTGTTATAGTTCTTAACTGGTGATTGATGTAGCTTAGAGCAGCTGGCATTTCTTCTCTTGGATAAGTGAATGTCAGAGTACAGTCGTCTGCATATGCATGGGATTCTGGGATGAGATGAAGAAGGTCATTGAAGCAGACATTCCATAACAATTACCCAAGCACACTTCCTTGTGGAACACTTGCCCCAATAGGATGTCTTTCTGATTCTGTTCCATTGAGAACTACCCTTAGAGATCTACCATGAAGGTAATCACTGAGGAGACATAGTGTAGAGCCTGCAATTCCCAGTGCTTGCGGTTTTGCCAAGAGGCCCTGGTGCCACACTCGGTCGAAAGCACCAGCAATGTCCAGTTCAACCACACAGCTGACTTTGAATTCGTCCAGTGGCTGGTGCCATTTAATGGAGAGGTTTAACAACAGATCAGCAGTAGAGTAACCTTTCCTGAAGCCATATTGACGGTCACAAAGTAGTGAGTGGTAGTCATAAAACTCTGTCATTTGTCTTGAAATTATTGTCTCAAGGATCTTGCCAGTGATTGACAGGAGTGACACTGGTCTGTAGTTGCTTTCTGCTCTGCTCTTCTTTTTGTGAACAGTGACTACATTTGCCTCTTTCCACAGAGAAGGCCATTTGCACTGTACTAGGCAGTGCTGAAAGATGCGAGTTAGAGGTGCTGCTAGCTGGTCTGCACATCTCAGCAATCTTGGGCTCAACTTGTCTGGGCCCACAGCCTTTTCTTGGTCAAGCGATTTAAGAAGAAGATACACCTCCTCCTGCCTTATTGTCACCACTGACAGTTTTGACACAGGTCTTGCAGGAACTTGCATTTTGGTAGCAAAGTGTTCGGCCAAAAGGTCTACTTTCTCTTAACTACTATTAGAGGTGGTCCCATCCTGTCGATTTAGAGGTGGAATGAGTTCATCAGGCAGATAACCTTGTCTGTCCTTGACCAGTGACCATCAGGTTTTGGAGCCCACTCTACCTGATGCTAGCTTTCTTTTTGTGTCCTCCTCCCATTTAGTGATGGCCCACTTTTGAGCTTCACCCATATGCCTACAGGCTTGCCGGTGCAAGTTCCAGTTATAGGTAGTAGGATGTCTTTTATACCTTCACCATGCCTTGTACTTATCAGTAGCAGCCTCTCTACAACGGAAGCCAAACCAATGTTGATCTGTAGGCTTCGTCACATACTGCCGGTGAGGGATGTGTTCTTGTTGTAGATTACGGATGTGTCCAGTGAAGGCATTCACTTGGTTGTCAACATTCCCTCGGAGAAAATCATTCCAATCTAAGGTGGCGACCTCAGAGCAAAGGACTGACCATTTACCTCTTTTCCATAGCCAGGTTGTGCGTGTGGACTCCTCACCTCGTTCTGTTGGGATCTTCAGTGTCGTAAAAACAGCTTTGTGGTCAGACGATACAACATAGCCTAGGGGTTGACAAGTGACTATACCTTCTGGCAGATCACTCACTACTGGGTCAAGGGAGGAGCAAGAGATGTGAGTAGGGAAATCAACAAAGTTTCTCTTGTCAAACACTGCAAGAAGGTCATCAAAGTCCCTTTGTATAAGATGTTTCTTGAGGTCACAAACAATTATGATATGTTGACAGTTGTGTTGGGGGAGAAGGGAGTCCACATTTTCCATTAGGAAGTTGATGGGGTCTGCATGTTGCCACTGAGGTCTCTACATTGCACATTCTAGTACAGAGTACTAGTGTTTATGCATAGCCTGAAGAACATCATTTCAAGATGAGTAGGGATGGCAACATTAATGTGCTGGACATGTACACTTTTAGAGAAGCACACAGCAACACCTCCTCCTTGCCCTTTCCTGCCTCTTCTCATCCATGAGGTGTAGCCAAAAATTCTTGCAAAATTCTCTCTCTTTCTCTCTCATGGGAGGTTCCTTGACGCTGGTGAGGGGCTCTTGATCTAGGGAATTGGATCTGTGCTCGAGTTCCCTGAATTGAGCCTGAATACCTTCCATTTCCCCCACATGCGCTCTATGATCCTTCGTGTTCAGCGCTCCCCATAATTATAATAATCTCTCTACCTCCTCCCTACTTCACTACCCCCTACCTCATTCAGTCCCTCCATCTATCCCTTTCTCCCTCTTCTCACTCACCCTCACTCCTATATTAACTCTCTTGTTATCCAACAAATTAGTCCGTCACAAGTTATTGATCCGGAGAGATTAATCGTTATATACTATTTTCATATTAAACCAATATTTTTTTTTTTATTTTTGCAGTAAAACTCCATGACATAATTGTAACGAATATACTCATTTGCACATTTTTCATATAAACGGTGACGTACTTTATATACGGTATAGGCAATGTGCTCTTCTCATAATTATACTACTTAGCTATATTTTTGTCGAAATTATGTATCAGCTCCTGAGCCCGTCTCTTCACGTGACTGGTGAAGTAAGTTCCTAGTTTCGTAAGACCTATCGTACCCGAGTTTAACATCCTTTATGGAGTCAACCTGCAACACATGTGCAACAGTTGGGGATCTTTATTGTTGAAACGTTTCGCCTACACAGTAGGCTTCTTCAGTCAAATACAGAGGCTGCAAGTGTAGTAGGTAAATGAAGATGATATAATCAGTCCATCAAACTTATTTGAGGAGGTAACTCATTCAGCCTGGAGAAGAGCTCAGCTCCATGGTCTAGAATGATATCGTTTCACTACTACACTTGCTGCCTCTGTATTTGACTGAAGAAACCTACTGTGTAGGCGAAACATTTCAACAATAAAGATACCCAACTGTTGCACAGGTGTCTTAATCATCAACTTGTTTGTATTTTATACCATTTTCAACATACCACTTTTCGCAGCTTCAGCCACCTCTTCGCTGACTACTTACAGAAAATGTTCTATTCAATGTTCCATCGACTACTAACTGCTATATGACGTTCATATTCCGTTAATATCCTCCCGTTCTCGACATCTAATGTCTCTAACAGTTTGACCAGCCTTATTTCTTTTGCCTGTTCTTCGTCATCCTTAAGTAGAATGCCAATAGACTGGTGAGGCAATACGTGTGCTTCTCCGAGCTCTTGCCGGTGTTTTTGTGAAGACTTTTCTCTCCAGTTGTTCATCCAGCATCCTTCTTGTTTACTTTTCCGTCACTTTGAACAGTATACATATCACTAATACTGGCATAATGTTTATGGTTTCTTTTTATCATTCACAGTGTTTCTATGGCTTCGTAGTTCAATACCAAGAAATTAGTTGTCTTCCATTTTGCGAGGGGTTAATAAAATATTATGTAACAGTTCGGCATTGCTCTGAATTGATAACTTGGTCCAGCACTGGCCCAGTTATTACTTCAGACGATGCACTGTGATAGGGCCAGTTCAATTTTGGCAGTTGGATATCACATTGGAGGGAGTATGGAAGAAGTAAATGCTTTCAGATATTTGGGAGTTGACTTGTCCACGGATTGGTTTATGAAGGATGAGGTTAACCATAGAACTGATAAAGGAAGAAAGGTTAGTGGTGCGCCTCTGAAAAGACAGTGATTATGTATGAGTCATGGTGAAAGTGTTGAATAATGAAAGTTTTTGCTTTCTATTTGGGGTTTTCTTTCTTTTTGGGCCACCCTGCCTCTGTGGGAAACGGCTGATGTGTTATATATATATTTATTTATTTATTTATTTATTTATTTATTTATATTCTCCATGGGGAAGTGGAACAGAATTCTTCCTCCGTAAGCCATGCGTGTCGTAAGAGGCGACTAAAATGCCGGGAGCAAGGGGCTAGTAACCCCTTCTCCTGTATATATTACTAAATGTAAAAGGAGAAACTTTCGTTTTCCTTTTGGGCCACCCGCCTCGGTGGGAAACGGCTGACGTGTTGAAAGAAAGATATATATATATATATATATATATATATATATATATATATATATATATATATATATATATATATATATATATATGCAAAACAACCACTATGAAAAAATAGAAGAATTCCAAGCGCTTTCGTGACTACTCACATTATCAAGGAACTGTTTACTGTGATCTTTTTGCATATATATATATATATATATATATATATATATATATATATATATATATATATATATATATATATATATATATATATATATATTACATCACACTGATAAAAGAATACGATAATTGTGAAACACAATTTTCAGAGTTCGATTAAAAAGTAATCCAATTTTTAATACTGGACACATAGGGTTTCCCGCAGAAATCAGCAAACCTGTGCAGAGGTTTGTTTATATTTTTTTTTCTGAAAGAGAGAGAGGGAGAGAGAAATTTTCACAAAGCAAAAAATCTGTTATAACTAGAGTTCTACAGGCATATAGAGCTCGAAACACCGCAACAAGAAATTCCATTACAATTTCTTTGGCCTCCGCAGAAGGAACAGATCCATTACCCAGTTACGATTCTGTCAGCTCCACTCCTTCACCTGTCAGCACTTCTGATATGACTGTTCAAACTCCTACTCGTACACTTGGCATTAATGCTCCATCTGCAAACTCAGTTTATTCTCTACCAATAATTGCATTAGCAAAAAATCAGGTTACCGACACTGTACCTGAACAAGTAAGTGCCTTGCCAAAGCACGAGCAGGAAAGAGATATCTGGTAGAGCTGAACGAGAACGTGGAAGAATAAGAGGTAGCCACCCAAAGTCGTCACCTTCTGCCAACCGCAGTCCCAGGAAAACGTCCACCAGGTACATAATCATCAGGCTCACCAACAGTAGAACAGAGGAATCATATGCTGAATCAGCAGCGACACACAAGAGTTGCAGGAAATAAAAGACTCCCAGGCATCGAAGTGGGCACACCTCTGGCACCTGTTTATGAGATTCCATGTTCAGTCACTGCCACAACAATGGATATCAAGAAGATCTGATGAGCCTTGGTTTGTCTTTCGTTGCCAAGAGGCTGCTACTGTTAAGTACAATGATTGGAAAAGGTATGGAAGGCATCCAACTATCTATAACAGGAACCTGCACTGTCAAGCATGTCGGTAAATGGAAGAAGTCCAAAACTGGGCCCTCTCTAGATGGGAGGCTGACACAAAAAGAAAACTGGCATCAGGAAGAGTGGACTCCAAAACCTGGTAGTCCTTCGTCTAGAATCGACGAAGCTATTCACCTGATGAAATTATTCTACCTCTAAATCAACAGAATGGGACCATCTCTTCTAATAGTCAGGAGAAAGCTGACCTCTTTGCTGAACACTGCTGTAACGATGAAGTTCTTGATCCAGTAAGGGAACCTTCTCTGCTAGCCGCTAAAATTATGTCAAAGTTTTCAGAGGTGACAGAAAGGCAGAATGAAATATATTTTCTTAAATCCCTAGACCAAAATTAGGCTGTGGGCCCAGATAAGGTGAGCTCAAGATTGCTCAGTAGATGTGTAGTCCAGAAATCATCACCTCTAATTCGCATCTATCACCACTACCTAGCAACGTTCAGTGGAAACAGACAAATGCAACTACAAACAGTGTCACTCCTGTCAATCAGTGTCAAGATTCTTGAGACAATAATTTCACGGCAAATGATGGAGTTTTTCGACTACCACTCTCTTTGTGAACGTGAATATAACTTCAGATAAGGTCGCTCCTCTGATGATCTGTTGTGGAACAATTCGTTTGTTGAATCCATAAACAGCTCTGTAGTAGTACTGGATGTTGCTGGCGCTTTCGACCGAGTATGGCACCAGAGACTCTTTGCAAAATTGCAAGTACTAGGAGTCTCTGGCTCTGCACTATGCCTCCTTCAGCAAGATGGCCAATCTGTGTCAGTGTTCAACAGGGAAGTGTGAATGTGCCCTTGTTATGGAGTGTCTACTTTCAAGAACCTTCTTCAACTCGTCCCAGAATCCCACGCCTATGCAGATAACTGCACTCTGACATTTACTTATCCAGGAGAGAAAATGCCAGCTTCTCTTAGTTACATCAGTCACAAACTTACAGTTACAGTGGCCGCAAAAAAATCAATACATTTCCAACTAAAAAAAAAAATCTATACACTAGATTTTGGTGTATAAATTTCACTTGCCTTTCCGCCATAGGAAAAGTGGGCGAAGCTTGTGATGACTTAGTGTTCTGGAGGCCGTCTTGCTCCAACGTTCCCCACCATGCCACGCTTCAGTGCTCTGTCAGAGCTCGGTGAGGAACGAGGCCTGCTGCACTGTTACTCATTGCCCATTTTTTCACTCGCCCACGAACTTTGCCACGCTATATCTCCGCTCCAAGTGGTCAGAATGGGTCGAACTATGCTTACAATTGCAGAGAAGACCAGTGCACTCACCCTATTAGAGTAAGGCATGTCTGTGATACGCGTAGCCGCAAACCTGAAGGTGACTAGGATGGCAATTTACAACCTCAAGAAAGCAGCTAGCTCACTCCCATCTGGTACCGTACAACCTAGGAAGGTGGTGTCTGAGGCCACCAAAAGACTTCTCCTCGCATACACAAAATCCTGAAGAGGGAAGTGTTGTCAGATCCTGCCATAACAGCCGCAGACCTCAAGAAAAAGCATCCTGCACTTCTGAAAGACGTCGCAGTGCGAACCATTCATCACCGACTGCAAAAGAACCTGAAAATGCCTGCTCGACGTGCCGCCAAGAAGCTCATGCTAAGTGAAGCCATGAAGAAGAAACGGCTTCAGTTCTGCAAGAAGTACAAGGATTGGACCTCAGACCAGTGGCAGAAGGTGATGTTCAGCGACAGGAGCACCTTCAGGCTCGTCAGGAGCGGCTCCAAGACCGTCCATCGTCCCGGTGGTGTGTCCCGTTATGACCCGCGGTACGCGGTGAAGACAGTGAAGAACCCTGACAATGTAATGGTCTGGGGTTCATTTAGTGGTTATAAGGGCAGAGGTGGACTATACTTCCTTCCTAAGAACATTATGATGAAGGGAAGTAATTATATCGAGGTGTTAAGAGACCACATGATAACCTTTCGGAACATTCACGATTGTGATTTTTTTTTATTCATGATGATGCCCCTGCCCATAAGTCAAAATGAGTGAAAAATTCCTCGAGTACAATAATATCAGTGTTTTGGTGAGGCTAGGCAATTCCCCTGACCTAAATCCCATCGAGAATGCTTGCCATGTGATGAAAAATGAGATTGCACAAGCTCGACCCACCAACATTACGGACCTGAAGGAGGAACTGAAGAATGTGTCTAATTTTTCAGGAACTGAAGAAGCTTTGGATCAACATGGACGCCTCCCTCTTCTCCACCCTCGCCACTTCGATGCCCAGGCGACTTCAGATGGTGATAAAGAACAAGGGTAACATGACCAAGTACTAGTTGGAAGCTAAAAAGTGAAAATAAAATAAATGAAGATACATTAAATTGTTAATGTATAGATTTTTTTTTTTTTGCGGCAACTGTATATCAGCCTAGAAAAAAGGCGATGGCACGTTGTATTTGCATCTGAGAAAAAATGTTTCTCCTACCATATAGGAGAAGCGTCTCAAAAATAAGGATCCCCAAATATTGCACAGGTGTCTTATTCATCAACTACACTCGGGCTGTCCTCTTTCACGGTAACATCGCTTCATCTAATAACGTCCGAAAGAATCATGTACGGGAAGTGTATAACTAGTGGGTTAGAGTGTGTTGATGGTGACCACCATTGGTTCCACAAAACGGAGTGCCGGAAAATCGTTGGTTCACATGTATTACTTGTTAGATTCTAGTTAGATTCTAGAAAGTTCTACGAGTCTTAGACATAACATCAACTGCTTACTGGTTTGCTTACCTATTTTTTGTTTTTAATATTTTTACAGGTTTGTTAAAGTGTTATTGTATTTTATATTAAGTAATATGTTTTATATTAGATAATTTTTATTTATTTTAAGTAATATTTTTCATGTTCCAGAGTATAATTCCTAAAGATGGTGGTGGATTTATCAATGGAATGTTAAATTCTCACAATTTATTTACTTCGTGGATGTTTTAGGCCATCTCACCTGCCAGATTTCACACACACACACACACACACACACACACACACGCACGCATATACAACAGGCCTAGTGTCTAATCGACATGTGCCTAGGACAAAATATTACCTAACACACACACACAAAGTCATTTATTTTTTAACACTACCGTTTCCCACTGAGGCAGGGTGACACAAAAAAGAGGAAACAGTTTCATCAGCATTCACTCCATCACTGTCTTGCCAGAAGTGTGCCTACACTACAGTTAAAAAACTGCAACATATCAACACTCCTCCTTCAGAGCTCAGGCACTGTACTTTCCACCTCCAGGACTCAATCCGGCTTGCCGGTTTTCCTGAATCCCTTCGTAAATGTTACTTTGGTCAAACTCCAACAGCACGTCAAGTCAAAAAAAAAAATTGTCTCCACTCGTTCCTAACACTCACGCACGCTTGCTGGAAGTACAAGCCACTCGCACACAAACCCTCCTTTACCCCCTCCCTCTCACCTTTCCTAGGCAGACCTCTACCCGGTCTTCCTTCCACTACAGATTTATACGCTTTCCAAGTCATTCTAAATCTGTAGTAGTAGGTTGGTGGACAGCAGCCAACCAGGGAGGTACTACAGTCCTGCGAAATACGTGTGCAACGGAAACCTGTAATTGATTTACACGATGATAGGAATGCTGGTGGTGTTTTCTTTATGTCTCATAAACACGCGTGAAAACGGGTATGTCTTTCTACTTCTACTTACACTTAGGTCACACTACATGTACAGGGTGCTTCAAAATGATGTACAAGTACACGTATATGTATACACACCGATCTGAATTTTCTTCTCTTTTTCTAAATACCTATTGTTCTTATCTATTTCCTTTCATCTCCGTGGGGAAGTGGAGAAGTATCTTTTCTCCGTAAGTCATGCGTGTCGAAAGAGGCAACTAAAATGATGGAAGCAATGGGCTAGTAACCCCTTCCAATGAATAAATTATTAAAAATAAGAAACACACACACTCACACACACACACACACACACACACACACACACACACACACACACAATATATATATATATATATATATATATATATATATATATATATATATATATATATATATATATATGTATATATATATATATATATATATATATATATATATATATATATATATATATATATATATATATATATATATATATATAATATATATATATATATATATATATATATAATATATATATATATATATATATATATATATATATATATGCAAAAAGGTCACAGTAAACAGGTGATATCAAAATATGCAAGACAACCACTATGAAAAAATAGAAGAATTCCAAGCGCTTTCGTGACTACTCACATTATCAAGGAACTATAAAAGGAAACGTGAGAAGAAGGCTTATAAAGAGGCAGAATACACTTCACAGTCACATCACACTAACAAAGACAACACCTCACAGTAGCGTAACATCTCACGACTCTGTGAAGAGGAACATAAGAAAGGACCTGAAACTCTTCCCAAGAATTAAGATTAGTCCAATTTATCATTAAATTCTTCCCAAATTTTAGTAATTATAAATGAATCCAATTTATATAAACCAAAAGAAATATTCATATTATTTTCAAAACTGCTTTTAATGAAACATGATTCTATTATATTCCTCTCAACCATGGACTTGCTTGATACAACCTTCTCAGCATTTTGAAAATCAATTGGATGGTTAAAGTCTCTCACATGAATAAATAGAGCATTAGAATCTTGTCCAGTTCTAATGCTATATTTATGTTGTTTTAATCTTAGTTCAAAACTTTTACCAGTTTGACCATAATAAACTTTATCGCATATTTTACAGGGAATCTTATAGACACATCCGTCAGCATTTTAGGGGGAATTTTTTATCAAAAGTCTTTTTACTGTATCAAGATTTTTAAATACAACTTTGATATTAAAATTCTTAAGAAAAGAAGGCATATCAACCAAGTTTTCATGTTAGACCAATTATTAGCTCCATAGGTTCAGTTTCTTATAAACTTTCTAAATGGCTTGTTGATATTTTGAGCCCAATTGTTGGAAAAAATTCTAATTTTAATGTTAAAAACAACTTAGATTTAGTTGATAAATTATGCACCTTGACTGATTTAAATGATTTCAATATGGTTAGTTTTGATGTTACCTCTTTGTTTACAAAAGTTCAAGTTGATGATTTACTAAAGTTCTTATCTGAAGAACTGGTTAATTACGATTTACCATTGCCAGTTCCTACTATCATTAAACTTATTAAACTTTGTATCGTTGATGCAAAATTTGTATTTAATGATGAGTTTTACACTCAGAAGTTTGGTATGGCAATGGGAAATCCTCTTTCACCTGTTCTTAGTAATTTATATATGGAATTTTTCGAAACAAGATTGCTTAACACAATCCTTCCCAATAGAGCTAAGTGGTATAGATATGTTGATGACATTTTGTGCCTTATGCCTAAGAATGTAGACATAAACCATTTCCTTGTAAAATTAAATAGCTTAGCTCATTCTATAAATTTTACTGTTGAATTTGAAGTAAATAACTCATTGCCCTTCCTAGATGTTTTTATTATTAAGGGTAACATTGATTTTAAATTTAAAATTTACAGAAAACCTACAAATAATTGTTCCTATGTACACTATTACTCTTCACATCAAGATAGAGTTAAAGTGTCGGTTTTCTCTTCTATGTTTTTGAGAGCTTTGCCATTTGTAGTCCAGAGTTCCTAGATGAAGAAATCTCTCAAATTTATGAAATAGCTAATGATTTAAAATACCCAAAAAACATAATTGATAAATCTTTTAAAATAGCTAGAAATACTTTTTACAATCCAAAAAGGGACAACTAACTTTATTCAACCAAAAATATGTTGGTTCTCCCTTACCATGAAAACTTGGTTGATATGCCTTCTTTTCTTAAGAATTTTAATATCAAAGTTGTATTTAAAAATCTTGATACAGTAAAAAGACTTTTGATAAAAAATTCCCCCCAAAATGCTGACGGATGTGTCTATAAGATTCCCTGTAAAATATGCGATAAAGTTTATTATGGTCAAACTGGTAAAAGTCTTGAACTAAGATTAAAACAACATAAATATAGCATTAGAACTGGACAAGATTCTAATGCTCTATTTATTCATGTGAGAGACTTTAACCATCCAATTGATTTTCAAAATGCTGAGAAGGTTGTATCAAGCAAGTCCATGGTTGAGAGGAATATAATAGAATCATGTTTCATTAAAAGCAGTTTTGAAAATAATATGAATATTTCTTTTGGTTTATATAAATTGGATTCATTTATAATTACTAAAATTTGGGAAGAATTTAATGATAAATTGGACTAATCTTAATTCTTGGGAAGAGTTTCAGGTCCTTTACATAAGAACATAAGAATGGAGGAACACTGCAGAAGGCCTACTGGCCCATACAAGGCAGGTCCTTATCAAAACCACCACTACCTAAGAATTTACTCCTGTACTCACGACACTAATCAAACCCATCCCCTCCCACTCGTATATTTGTCCAATCTCTTTTTAAAGCCACCCAAAGTCCTAGCCTCTATCACAGTACTCGGAAGATTGTTCCACGCATCTACAACTCTGTTCGAAAACCAGTACTTGCCTATGTCCTTTCTAAATCTAAATTTATCCAATTTAAATCCGTTATTTCTGGTTCTTACTTGGTTCGATATCCTCAGTATTTTATTAATGGAAAAATAAACACATAAGCAGTATAATGTGATCCTTTATTGACAACGTTTCGCCCACGCAGTGGGCTTTATCGAGTCACAGACAGATCTGTCTGTGACTCGATAAAGCCCACTGCGTGGGCGAAACGTTGTCAATAAAGGATCACATTATACTGCTTATGTGTTTATTTTTCCATTGTGTCGGTATTTTATACCATTTATTTCCATTTTATTGAGAAAAGAGAAGTAAAAAAGGGGATTAGAAAGGCTAAACGTGACTATGAGATTAAGGTTGCTAATGAATCAAAAGTACAGGACGAAGGTGAGGGAAAAGGTAGGACCTCTGAAAATTGGGAATGGACAGCTGACGGATAACGAACTGGAAATGTGTTCTCTATTTAATGACTATTTTTTGTCAGTCTTTACACAAGAAGACGTAAATGAGATTCCAGAAATTAACAATTATTCAGTTCCTGAAGAATTCAAATTAACTAATATTACTGTCACGAGGGATATGGTTATCAAACAAATAGATAAACTGAAGCAAAATAAGTCCCCTGGACCCGACGAGTTGTTTTCCAGGGTACTTAAAGAATGCAAAATGGAACTTAGTCAGCCATTAACGAATGTGTTTAATACGTCCATCCTAACTGGTGTTGTGCCAGAGATGTGGAAGATAGCTAATGTAGTTCCTATATTCAAATCAGGGATAAGTCCATTCCATCAAATTACCGTCCAATAAGCCTCACGTCTATAGTAGGCAAATTATTAGAATCAATTATAGCTGATATTATCAGAAGTCACCTTGAAGAACATAATTTGATTAATGAATCTCAGCATGGGTTTACGAGAGGTCGTTCCTGCCTGACAAATTTACTGACGTTTTTCAATAAAACATTTGAGGCAGTAGACAGTGATAAAGAATATGATATAGTTTACTTGGATTTCAGTAAGGCCTTCGATAGAGTACCTCACAAGAGACTCTTAAGAAAGGTGGCAGCTCATGGTATAGGAGGTAAAGTTCTAGCATGGATAGAGGCATGGCTTACCAATAGAAAGCAGAGAGTTTCCATTAATGGGGTCAAATCTGAATGGGGATTTGTCACTAGTGGCGTTCCACAAGGATCAGTTTTGGGCCCATTGTTGTTCATAATTTACATTAATGACCTTGATGAAGGAATTGCAAGTGACATGAGTAAATTTGCTGATGATACAAAAATAGGCCGTATAATTCATTCTGAGGAGGATAACAGTGAACTCCAGGAGGATTTGGATAAATTAATGTCTTGGTCTGAAAAGTGGCAGATGAAGTTCAATGTGGACAAGTGTAAGGTGCTTGTCGTTGGTAATGAAAATATCCCTCGAATATATAAACTAGGTGAAGTTGAGCTTGATCATACAGAATGTGAAAAAGACTTGGGAGTCATGGTAAGCAGAAATCTAAAGCCAAGACAACAGTGCCTAAGTGTGCGCAATAAGGCTAACAGATTACTAGGATTTATTTCAAGAAGTATAAGCAACAGATGTCCAAAAGTTATTTTACAGCTCTATACATCACTAGTGAGACCTCATTTGGATTATGCAGCTCAGTTTTGGTCTCCTTACTACAGGATGGATATATATTCATTGGAGAACATACAAAGAAGAATGACTAAAATGATTTACAGTATAAGAAATCTCCCGTATGAAGATAGACTTAGAGCATTGAATCTCCACTCTCTGGAGAGACGTAGAATGAGGGGAGATATCATCGAGGTGTACAAGTGGATGATGGGCATAAACAAAGGAGATATTAATAAAATACTGAGGATATCGAACCAAGTAAGAACGAGAAATAACGGATTTAAATTGGATAAATTTAGATTTAGAAAGGACATAGGCAAGTACTGGTTTTCGAACAGAGTTGTAGATGCGTGGAACAATCTTCCGAGTAGGGTGATAGAGGCTAGGACCTTGGGTGGCTTTAAAAGAGATTGGACAAATATATGAGTGGGAGGGGCTGGGTTTGATTAGTGTCGTGAGTACAGGAGTAAATTCTTAGGTAGTGGTGGTTTTGATAAGGACCTGCCTTGTATGGGCCAGTAGGCCTTCTGCAGTGTTCCTCCATTCTTATGTTCTTATGTTATCTCCTTTGTTTATGCCCATCATCCACTTGTACACCTCGATGATATCTCCCCTCATTCTACGTCTCTCCAGAGAGTGGAGATTCAACGCTCTAAGTCTATCTTCATACGGGAGATTTCTTATACTGTAAATCATTTTAGTCATTCTTCTTTGTATGTTCTCCAATGAATCTATATCCATCCTGTAGTAAGGAGACCAAAACTGAGCTGCATAATCCAAATGAGGTCTCACTAGTGATGTATAGAGCTGTAAAATAACTTTTGGACTTCTGTTCTTATGTTCCTCTTCACAGAGTCGTGAGATGTTTCGCTACTGTGAGGTGTTGTCTTTGTTAGTGTGATGCCTAAGCGTACGTAATAAGGCAAATAGATTACTGGGATTTATATCAAGAAGTGTTAGCAACAGAAGTCCAGAGGTTATATTACAGCTTTATACATCATTAGTAAGGCCTCACCTAGATTACGCAGCTCAGTTCTGATCTCCATATTACAGAATGGACATAAATTCGTTAGAAAACATTCAGCGTAGAATGACTAAATTAATACATAGCATTAGAAATCTTCCTTACGAAGAAAGATTGAAGACCCTAAAATTACATTCACTTGTAAGACGTAGAATGAGGGGAGACATGATCGAGGTATACAAGTGGAAAATGGGTATTAACAAAGGGGATATAAATAAGGTCTTGAGGATATCTCTCCAAGAGAGAACCCGCAATAATGGATTCAAGTTAGATAAGTTTAGATTTAGAAAGGATATAGGAAAGTATTGGTTTGGAAATAGGGTAGTTGATGAGTGGAACAGTCTGCCTAGTAGGGTTGGAAAAATAAACACATAAGCAGTATAATGTGATCCTTTATTGACAACGTTTCGCCCACGCAGTGGGCTTTATGGAGTCACAGACCTGTCTGTGACTCGATAAAGCCCACTGCGTGGGCGAAACGTTGTCAATAAAGGATCACATTATACTGCTTATGTGTTTATTTTTCCATTGTGTCGGTATTTTATACCATTTATATGCCTAGTAGGGTTATTGAAGCTAGGACCTTGGGTAGTTTCAAATTTAGGTTGGATAAATTCATGAGTGAGAGGGGTTGGATTTGAGTGGGACTCGCGCATGAGTGGGTAGAATTGTCAAAGCTTATTTCTTGGGTAGCATTGAAAATTGGGTTGAGCAAATATTCTGTTAGTGGGACGGATTGTGAAGGACCTGCCTAGTATGGGCCAACAGGCCTGCTGCAGTGTTCCTCCTTTCTTATGTTCTTATGTTATGTGACTGTGAAGTGTATTCTGCCTCTTTATAAGCCTTCTTCTCACGTTTCCTTTTATAGTTCCTTGATAATGTGAGTAGTCACGAAAGCGCTTGGAATTCTTCTATTTTTTCATAGTGGTTGTCTTGCATATATATATATATATATATATATATATATATATATATATATATATATATATATATATATATATATATATATATATATATATATATATATATATATATAATATAAGAATCACTAGATCCCTGTAAAAAAAAAACACGTATTTTAAGTTTTAATCGTAAACATCAGAATATTTAGAGATTAACCCAACCCCCCCCAGTTGCTTTTAGTTGATTAATTTTCGAGAGTTAAAAAAAAATAATAGAAGAGTATTTAAGGGAGATGCACATTACCCAGGAGACACAAGTAATGCAGACATTACCAGCAGAAGGTGGCCCTTGTAGCTTGGTCCAAGATGCTGCTGGGGAAGATGTGCTGTGTATCGACCAAGATGTGCCGTGTTTAGACCAAGATGTGTTGTGTTTAGACCAAGATGTATTGTGTTTAGACCAAGATGTGCCGTGTTTAGACCAAGATGTGTTGTGTTTAGACCAAGATGTATTGTGTTTAGACCAAGATGTGCTGTGTTTAGACCAAGATGTGCTGTGTTTAGACTAAGATGTGCTGTGCTTAGACCAAAATGTGCTGTGTTTAGACCAAGAGACCAAGATGTGCTGTGTTTAGACCAAGAGACCAAGATGTGCTGTGTTTAGGCCAAGAGACCAAGATGTGCTGTGTTTAGGCCAAGAGACCAAGATGTGCTGTGTTTAGGCCAAGATGTGCTGTGCTTAGAGACAGGATATTCAATGTTCGGTGGTGTTAGAAGGCAGGATGTATTATGTTATATAGTGTTAGGATGTAGGATGGGTTGTGGTAGGTAGAGTTAAAGGCTATGATGTGTTAAAAGGCAGGATGTGTTGTGTTGTGTTAGGACGCAGGATGTGTTAGGTAGTGTTAGAGGCTACGATGTGTTGTGTTAGAAAGCATGATGTACTGTTATATAGTCTTATGAGGCAGGATAAGGTGGTGTTAAAGTCTATGATGTGTTCCGTTAGATAGCAGGATGTGCTGTGTTACATGGTGATAAGAGACAGAATGTGTTGTATTAAGTGGTGTTAGAGGCTATGATATATTGTCTTAAAGGCAGGATGTGTTGGGTTATATGGTGCTTGGAGGCAAGATGTGTTGTGGTAGATGGTGTTAAAGGCTACTATGTGCTGTGTTAGAAGATAGGATGTACTGTGTTTGAAGGCAAATTGTGCTGTGTTAGAAGGCAAATTGTGCTGTGTTAGGATCAAAATAATATGTTAGGAAAAAGAAACTGTGGTAGAATGTAGAACAAGCTTTGTTAGGTGGAGTTAGGGGGTAATATGTCAATGTTAGAAGATAGGATGTGTTTTTTTAAGAGATAGAATGTGGTATGCTAGAAGGCAGGATGTGCTGTGTTAATGAGTGCTACAAGGCTAGATGTGCTGTTTATGTGGTATTGGCAGACCATATGTGTTGTGTTTCAAGTAAAGATGTGTTGTGTTTAGACAAGGATGAGCTGTGTTTGGAGACAGAATATTCAGTGTTCGGTGGTGTTAGGAAGCAGGATGTGCTGTGTTAGGGAGTAGGCTGTGCTGTGTTAGAAGATATGATGTTTATTAGGAGGAAGTCTGAGTTGTGTTAGGAGGCACGATGAGCTGTGTTACTAGGCAAGATGTGTACTAGGAATCAGGATATGCTGTGTTAGAAGATGGGGTAAGTGCAAGAGAGTAGGATATTCTGTTTTAGAAGATAGGATGTGAGTAAGAGGTAGGATATACTGTGTTAAGTGATAGGATATGTTGAAGGTGGTAGGATTTACTCTGTTTAGAGGAAAGATTCGTGTTAGAAAGCAAGAAATAGGATGTGTTAAAGGGGGTAGGATTTACTGTGTTAGGTAGGATATATGTTAGGAGGCAGGATATGCTGTATTTGTAACCAGGATGAGTTCATTAGTTGGATATACCATGTTAGGAGGCGGTATATATTGTGCTAGGAGATAGGATGTGTAAGGAAGCATGATATACTGTGTTAGAATTTAGAATACGTGTATGGGGAAGGATATGCTGTGGTAGGATGTAGGAGGCGTGATAGGAATGATATATTGTGCTAGGATGTAGTATTTGTGTTTCGAGGAGTGATATGTTAGGATGCAGGATGTGTTCGAAGGCAGGATATATTGGGTTTGGAGGTAGGATGTGTGTCAGGAAAGGCACATGCTGTGTGTCTGTTCCTCTGGCAATGCAATATGGTGGGAATGAACAAATGAAGAGAGTTAACGTAATTAGATTACTTTTCGCTCTCCCGAAAGAGAGAGAGAGAGAGAGAGAGAGAGAGAGAGAGAGAGAGAGAGAGAGAGAGAGAGAGAGAGAGAGAAGAGAGAAAGGAAGCTTACAGCACTTCGCCGTATCTCGCATCTGCTTGACAGTAGGGGTTGCAAGATTCTGTATGAGGCACAAGTACGCTCACACCATGAGTATGCTCCACTTTCTTGGTTTGCCTACCCCCCATCTCATCTGCGACTGCTTGACAGAGTAGAGAACAGAGCAAGTCGTCTCATCTCTCGCCTGGACCCATCCATGATAGATCTGTGATTTCAACAGAGCCTTCAACACAGGAGGGATGTGAGCGGCCTTACTGTTATGTACAAGGCCAACATTGTCAAAGAACCACACTTGGCTCCACTTTGAGGACAGCTAGAAGCAATCTTCTATATCACAAGACGGGCAGAAAGCAGCATCTTCACTCTGGCTGAACCTTCTGAGATCATTTATCCCCAGGATGACTCGAGTCTGGAACACATTCGTACAGCATTATGAAGTCAACGAGATAAAGTCAGCTGATCAAATGAAAATGCTGGCCCATAGATGGCTCCAAATTCATCCTGTTCCCTTCTTTTATGTTTCATAACAATAAAAATGCTTTCAAATGAGCTGATGTAGGTAACAGCTCTCAACTTGTCAATAAAGTTAGGAATCCTTAACTTGTAAATAGCTTGTAAAAAAGTTTGGGATCCTTAACCTAACCTTGTCAAACCCTGTGTAAGAGAGAGAGAGAGAGAGAGAGAGAGAGAGAGAGAGAGAGTAATTACACACAAAACCACCACGTCTTCTTGTAGCAGGGAGAGAGAAAGAGAGAGTGGACCTAGTAGCGACCAGCAAAGAAGCTGAGCCAGGAGCTGTGAATCGACCCTTGCAACTATATATAGGTGAGTACAATTATACAAACAGAGAGGTACATGTCCTGACAGACATATATATATGTACATGCCCATTTCTACCTTCAAATATGTACAGTACATTTCTGATGGACTTGCAGATACATGTATGAAATTCCATCTTATCGTTAAGACCAAACAAGTTAGCAAGGCTCACATTAATTAGATTGTTCCATATGCAAACAAGCTCTATTAAGACTCAATAATTGCTAAACTTGTACTAAACCCGTTTGATAATAAGCGCTTAACACTGTGTCAATAGCGTTATCAGGCGTAGCGCTTAAAGTTTGTGTGTGTGTGTGTGTGTGTGTGTGTGTGTGTATGTGTACTCACCTAGTTGTGGTTGCAGGGGTCGAGTCATAGCTCCTGGCCCCGCCTCTTCACTGGCGCTACTAGGTCACTTTTCAGGCTCCATAGACATTATCATACCTCTTTTTAAAGCTATGAATGGATCCTGCCTCCACTACATCACTTCCCAGACTATTCCACTTCCTGACCACTCTGTGACTGAAGAAATACTTCCTAACATCCCTGTGATTCATCTGAGTCTTCAAATTCCAATTTTGACACCTTGTCGCTGTGTCCCATCTCTGGAACATCCTGTGTCTGTCCACCTTGTCAATCGCTTACAGTATTTTATATGTCGCTATCATATCCCCCTATCTCTCCTGTCCTCCAGTGTCGTCAGGTCGATTTCCCATAACCTCTCCTACTAGGAGAGGTTATGGGAACTAGAACGGGACTAGTCTTGTTGCAAACCTTTGCACTTTCTCTAATTTTCTTACGTGCTTGGCTACGTGTGGGTTTCAAACTGGAGCTGCATTCTCGAATATAGGCCTGATATAAACGATTCCTTATTGAGATGTCGGAATGCAATTCTTAAGTTTGCTAGGCGCCCATATGCTGCAGCAGTTATTTGGTTGATGTGCGCCTCAGGAGATGTACCCGGTGTTATACTCACCCAAGATCCTTTTCCTTGAGTGAGGTTTGTAGTCAGTGGCCTCCCTAGACTGTACTCCGTCTGCGGTCTTGTTTGCCCTTCCCCAGTCTTCATGACTTTGCACTTGGTGGGATTGAACTCTAGAAGCCAGTTTCTGAACCAGGCCTGCAGCCTGCCCAGTTTCCTTTGTAGTTCTGCCTGGTCCTCTTCCGATTGAATTCTTCTCATCAACTTCACATCATCTTCAAACAGGGACACTTCTGAGTATATTCCTTCCGTCATGTCGTTCACATGTACCAGAAACAGCACCGGTCTTAGAACTGACCCCTGTGGAACCCCGCTCGTCACAGGCGCCGACTCTGACACCTCGTCACGTACCATGACTCGCTGATGTCTTCCCAACAGGTATTCCCTGATCCAATGCAGTGCCTTCCCTGTTAAACCTGCCTGGTCCTCCAGCTTATGCACTAGTCTATTGTATGGAACTGTGTCCAAAGCCTTCTTACAGTCCAAGGAAACGCAATCTACCCATCCCTCTTCTCTCTTGTTTTACTGCTGTCACCCTGTCATAGAACTCCAGTAGGTTTGTGACACAGGATTTCCCGTCCCTGAAACCGTGCTGGTTGTCGTTGATAAGCTCATTTCTTTCTAGGTGCTCCACCACTCTTCTCCTGATAATCTTCTCCATGATTTTGCATACTGTGTGTGTGTGTGTGTGTGTGTGTACATGTATGTGTACATGTATGTGTAAGTATTCGCCTAATTGTGCACAACTAATTGTAGTTTCAGTGTAAAGACATAGCTCGAGGTCCAGCCTCTGCTGGCCGCTACTGGGTTCACTTTTTCTTCTGGCTGCCTGAGTACTGGTATTCCTATTCTTGATGCTATGCATTGATTCTGCATCTACCATTTCGAAGTCTAGGTCATTCCACTTCCTGACTACTCGAAGGCTAAAGAAGCATTGCCTAACATCCCTGTGAATAATAAGTGTTTTCAACACGCAGATAAAACTCACGTAAGAGAGATAAGCTTACAACGACGGTAGACACTAACGGAAAAGAGTGAGGTAGCCATTATTTATAGGGGAGGAGGACAAGGACGGGAACAAGAGTGGGAGAAGAGGAAGTAGTGGTAGTGGTAAGGCAGGTTGTAGAAGTAGTAGTAGTAGAAGAAATAGTGGTAATAGAAAGTAGGGAGAGTAGGTTTGTCCAAAAACAGGACAAGTGTTTCCTGACGCGGATCTTAGTCATTTAGGTGACCTACAACTGGAGATTTTGGTCATCTGACCGAGGCCTTCCGCTGGCTTACCGGTCCACCCGTTTAAAAAATATAGTTACGATTAGTTAGTGGCACAAGATAGAAAGGGGAGTGAAGGGATGCAGTGGTAGAGGAATGGAGGGAAAGATATAGAAGTTGTAGTGGAGTCAGTTTAAAGACAAGAAAAAGGAGCCCTGCAAGAGAGCTAAGGACCCACAAGGAGCACTGAAGGAGAGCTAAGAACCCACAAGGAGCACTGCAGGAGAGCTAAGGACCCACAAGGAGCACTGCATTAGAACTAAGAACCTACAAGGAGCACTGCAGGAGAGCTAAGAACCTACAAGGAGCACTGCAGGAGAGCTAAGAACCTACAAGGAACACTGCAGGAGAGCTAAGAACCTACAAGGAACACTGCAGGAGAGCTAAGAATCTACAAGGAACACTGCAGGAGAGCTAAGAACCTACAATGAGCACTGCAGGAGAGCTAAGAACCTACAAGGAACACTGCAGGAGAGCTAAGAACCTACAAGGAGCACTGCAGGAGAGCTAAGAACCTACAAGGAGCACTGCAGGAGAGCTAAGAACCTACAAGGAGCACTGCAGGAGAGCTAAGAACCTACAAGGAGCACTGCAGGAGAGCTAAGAACCTACAAGGAGCACTGCAGGAGAGGCTAAGAACCTACAAGGAGCACTGCAGGAGAGCTAAGAACCTACAAAGACACTGCAGGAGAGCTAAGAACCTACAAGGAGCACTGCAGGAGAGCTAAGAACCTACAAGAGGTAGGACCAAAAAACGCAGGAAGGAGAGGGGGGAAGAACTGACAGAAAACACTTAGGCAGAAAAAAAGGAAGAAGATAAAGGAAAAAAAGGAAAGGAGAAGAAATAGGGCAAGGAGGAGAAGAATCAGGTTAAGTCACAAGTATTCTGAAGTTTGGAGCATTTAACAATGTAATGAAAAACGAAGGCATCTACAGAGACACAGATACATACAAGGAAAGTTGTGCATGAGGGAAGCTTCAACAAGACTGTGAAAGCTAGTAGTAGGGTAGACAATTTTAGCAGAAGATCAGTCAATAGGATGATTGTGGTCTCTGACATGACAGAAAAGAGCGTTACTGGTGTCAACATATCTAACACTTTTCGCTAAACTAACACCATTTGCAGTAATCTATTGTCTACTCTATTTCGTGCCGAATACATAAAACATGCGATTTTACCTTAAAAAGCAACGGACTTCTTGCCGAATTGGGCAAGCGAAAATTTGTGTATGCAATAATTTCGCAAAAACCATTCTGAACCTAACGAAAACAAATATATTTCATTGTGTTTGTTTATTATTAAATTATTAAAAACTTTTATAAAATATATTTAGTTGGACTAGGCTAAATTAAAATGCGCTTGTTATAATAAGGTTAGGTAAGTTTACTAAGGTTCTTTTGATACAAAATCATTAATTTTTATATTAACATAAATTAAAAAACTATATGTTTAAATGTATAAGAGAAAATTTTCGAAAGGACTAAATTTTAAATGAGTTCTTGCTGATTGATCAGTTTTACCTAGTTGGCACGACATACATATATACATATATATATATATATATATATATATATATATATATATATATATATATATATATATATATATATATATATATATATATATATATATATATGAGAGAGAGAAAGAGATAGATCTGTAAACTACGTCGAAAAGGAGTATATTATCACCTTAATTTTCCCGTCCACCTGTTGCTCAACGAAGGGAAAAGGTAATGTAATGTTTAATATTCTGTTTCGATTAATATTCTTAACAAATCTTCAATCATATTTTTTTTAATTTCAATACACCTTATATTAAAAATAAATAATTCCAAAAAAATATTTAAAATAAACTAACATATGGCTGCTTGGCTACAAAAAAATAAAATATTCAAACACGTCCAGCTATCAAACATCCACTATATAGTTATTTCATATATAACCTCTTTCCAATGTATCCCATATGATTCCACTTATTTCCTGACAGATGAATGTGATTATTTTTTACCTAAATCCAACTGGGAAATCTTTTCAACACAAGTAATTTGCTGAAAATCTGAATGAGCAGCATAGACAGGACTTCTGCTCATCCTTTTAGTATCCAGGGTCCACATGTTGCCCTTGCTCTCAGGGGTCTCTTGCAATGTTGATCCGTGAAGATCTTTTATAACGAGTTTCGAATATTTGGCGACCATGCCTCTGGAATTCTCTGAAAATATCAATGATTTTAGTCTGTCTCACCACTGCTGTAGTCACTTTAGATATGAGTTTTAACTGTGACTTGATGCAATAACTTCCCATTCTTTAAAGAACTGTGAAATAATCTATATCTTCACAGTATGAAATGGCAATGTTTCTATTTCTTTAGTGTCTTCTAATTAGTATGCTAATGCCCTCATTGAAATTCATTCATAATGCATTGAACTACATGTCATCTCATGTCTCTCATCTGAATTTAATGCTATCATTTCTGCATTTTCTTTTGCGTCCTGCCACAATTTTTCCTTATCCATCCTGTCAAAGGCCCCTTGGTACCTAGTGTGTCATGACCACCAACAGACTGATCGATCAGGCAAGCAAACAGGAGGTCTAGCAACCGGTTCTCGGGTGCAGTAACCCCGGAAGCGGCTACAGGTACCCTACAGGCAACCATGATTCTCCAGGGCCTTCTTGAGCTGGTGTGTGTGTGTGCACGTGTGTGCTCCAGAAGCAATATTTCCCCTATGTCAACATAGCTCAGCATACCCAGCAAATATCCAATCTGCAGTACAACAGGAATCGAAAATACGTTTATTACACAGAGGACAGGCGCAATATACCAGTTGGCTTAGAAATATGCCTGGGATGTGTTGGGAATTTGAAGGCGTCGTCGCTGCAGTCTGTGGGTTACACTAGATACATTACCACCTGCGCTACATCACACAGGAACCTTAAAACACGTTTAAATCCATAATATCGAGAAGAATGTTTAAAACTTGGGAATGTGTTATATTTGACTGAGTCTCTGTCCTCATTTAAACGCTTTTTTGTATGTTGGTTTTATTTGTAATATTAATAATTAATAATTATTATGATTGTAATATAATTGCAATAATTATTATATTAATAACTGTAATAATAATTATTGATATTATTATTGAAATTAATATAATTATAATTATTATAATTATAATTGTAATAATAATATTATTATTAGTGGTACTAAAAATGCCAAAAGCAGTAGTTGTAGTTATGTTATTAGTAATATTTGTAGTTGCAGTAGTAACTGTAGCAGTTGTAGTTGAAGTAGTAGTAATAGTAGTTGAGGCAGCAGTAGTTCTCGTAGTTGTAGCAGCAGCAGTAGTAGCAGCTGTTGTAGTAACTATAGTAGCTATAGTTTTTGTAGTTGAAAAAGTAGTATTACTTGTAGTAGTAATTCGAGTAGCAGTTGAAGCAGCAGCTGTAATAGTGGCTGTACCTAGTAGTAGTTATACTAGTAGTTGTACCTAGTGGTAGTTATACTAGTAGTAGTTGTACTAATAGTTGTACCTAGTAGTTGTTATACTAGTAGTTGTACCTAGTGGTAGTTATACTAGTAGTAGTTGTACTAATAGTTGTACCTAGTAGTAGTTGTACTAATAGTTGTACCTAGTAGTAGTTGTACTAATAGTTGTACCTAGTAGTAGTTGTACTAATAGTTGTACCTAGTAGTAGTTGTACTAATAGTTGTACCTAGTAGTAGTTGTACTAATAGTTGTACCTAGTAGTAGTTGTACTAATAGTTGTACCTAGTAGTAGCTGTAATAGTGGTTGTATCTAGTAGTAGTATAATAGTGGCTGTATCTAGTAGTTGTAATATTATTTTCATCATTTTCACTATTTTTACTGTCATTATAATTTTATTTATTATTTTTGAAAATGTTCGCAATATTTTCTTTACTAACATCATTCCCAAAGCCATTTTCCTCAGTTTTTTTTTTTAATCTGCATTATTATAACTATTTTGAACTTTAACATCATCGCCGTTGTCGTCGCCATCATCATCATCATTATCATCATCATTATCATCACGACCACCACCACCATCACCATCAGCATCCTCATCACTATCACAGTCGGCATCATCAATATCATCACACAAAAATAGGCAGCTTCTCCTTTCCACTACCATCATCACACGCACCTAACAGCTCCATTCCACGAGTAAGTTGAACAACTTTTTGCTCTAAACGAATGGCTTTTAGTTAAGGATAAAATATTGGAGCCCAGAGCAACTTTGGCCCTCGGGAGTAAAATCTGAGAGACTTGAAATGTTGGTCCCTGGCAACTTTCCCCACTCTTGTTTACATTCAGCTGGGTGCGCACGCATCTGTTGGTTGGGGATGGGGGCGTTCTCGGTGGGGAGGTATTGGGGCGGATGGGGTGGCCAGAGCAGGGGAAAAGCAATTGAAGTGAAGGGAGGAGGGGGTTTGTGGGGAGGAGCAGCATCAGTTGTTACCAGGTTGTATTGCACATTGCATTCTGATGAAGCCAGCACTGGTCTGGACATTCTGGTGGCCCTAAGAGACACATCACACTACTCGGATTGGTCGCGTTTATCCTGTTGGACTGATGAAACGATATGTTTTTTTGTGTTTGGCTCTCAGTGGGTAGCCTTTTAGAGGGCTGGGATGGGGTTGTGTTGTCGAAGGTGGATGATGGGTTGGGGTGAGGGTGCTGGTGAACGGGCATGTTGGGCAAGAGTTATGGATGTCGCGGTGACGGAGAACAAATATGAGAAATAAATACATTACCACTGTAACAACTCATATTAAGTTCATACTACAAAATGCTCCTTATGGTTAACAAAATCACAATTTCAAATCTCCCACTGCCAATGGGTTGCTGAGTGACATTTTTATGTCAATATAAACTGCCAACGGATAAAATTTTGAGGCTGTCTTTGGTAATATAAATGAATTACATTTTTTCCATAAAATGCAGACTAGAAATGTGTAATTGAAAGAAGGTTCTTATTCCAAGTTCTTTTGTAACATTATTGCTAGAGTATTAACCTTTTTTAAATATATATTTTATAGTATCGGTAAACATATAAAGTATTGATACAGTAGTACCTTTGCCAGAATCTGTAATTACAGTATAAACAAAAGAAGTTATTCAGTTATTGACACAATGTTATGGACAGCAACTTCATAGTTTAATAATATTTTTTTTCAGGCAAACCTATTGATTTGGTACTGGGAAATCCTCTCAGACCAATCTTTGTCATTTTTTTTTTTTTTGGCAATAAAATTTATGAGTAATTTTCTTTTACCACAGGTACAACTCATTGATCAAATTTGGCTAAGATGACATCTTTTCAGTGTGGTCAGAAGAAAAAACAGTTTGATACCCTGTATATTTTTTTTCATCTTTTAAATGTACTATGAAACTCCTTAAAGTTTCTGAGACAGGTCATTCTACTTTTATGAAAAAAACAAATGGAAAATATAATAAAAACACGTGTATGTATGTATATATGTATGTATATATATATATATATATATATATATATATATATATATATATATATATATATATATATATATATATATATATATATATATATATAACTAATTGAGAAATTAGACAGAAAAAGTTTGTGAAGTATGCTAAAATATACAAGCATGAAATATTTCCTGAGTTACACAAAGAAAAAGTAAAACAAGAAATAAAAAGGAATCGAAGATAAGATACAAAATGATATTTAGGTTCCTCCAGTAAGAGTTATGGAGCAGCTCCTGGTACGGTAGACTGGTTCTGATCCTCTATGGTCCAATGTGATGTTAACAGCATCGCCACGGAAGAAAGAAGCAAAAGATTTGGTCACCTGAAATTGAAGATTGAGATTTGGACACCAGTGGTACAAAAGGCTCGAGCCCTAATGAAGAGCGCACGTCAACACGGTGTAGTGTAGCACACAGGCGCAGATTTAAGTGAATCGTTAATGAGTAAACCAGCTGGTCGAGGTTTCAGATACAAGGAGGTGAAGAGTAGACAGAGGACAAGTACCTCTCCCGAAATGGCAAAGTCACACATGTGGTTGAATTTCGAGTTAAGAGAATATAAAGTGAAGGTAGAATAGTTCACTATTTCTTTTGCCGAAGCCAAAGCAGCTCGTTCCATCCAGCGGCTACCACCTCAATAAGCTGAAGGTCTTAAAGACTAAGCTTCCACAAAATCAAGACAGGTAACACCTACAATACAAACCGATAAACACAATAAATACAGGAATAAATGCTCACGAATGACATAGTCGGATAGTGAAGTGACTTCCATTGATTCTTAGATCAACTCACGTACTACTCCAGAGTGTACTGTAGACATACGTAGGGTGGTAGACGGTGCTGTAGACAGCATCCCTCTGAAACATAAGTTTCAATACTCAAACGACTTACAACACAGCCGTACTCACATGCACACACAATTATATACTGAACATACAAGTGAACATTTCATTCACACATTCATCATATAGAAATATGAAACCTTAGGTAATCTTTTCCTAAGTGTCCTGATTTGCAGAGACGATATAAATATTAAGAAACCATCGTAGGTGAGAGACACTCGCTGCAGCACATACAAATGCTATTTACTACTTCTCATGCCATAACAATAGGTTCAAAATGTGTATATTCCTACGTATGTTTCTAAGAGCTGATCTTGTTTTTTAGTTCACGAAATACCAAAAAAAAAAAAAAGGAATATTTTCTGAGATCTACTTTGCTACAGCAGTTTATTTCACAATATCATTTTATTGTCAGAATATATTAACGCAGTTTATGTATTCCCATATCCAAAATTTTATTTGAAAAAAAAAAACAATAAAGAAATAAAAAATTGTGTCAGATAATAGACATAATTATAGCATACACATAGAAAAGTACAAGCAACAGTTTAGCAATTTGGATATTGATCTTGTTTTTTTAAGGCTTAATTATAGGCAGGTTCCATACAGGTGTTGCGTACTCGATGGTAGATCGAACCTAGTGTGTACAAACGCCTGAGTGACTTTTTTTTAAGGTTCCTAATTGCTGTTATTATATTTGAAAGCCCATATTCGGCTGTTACTGTTCTGTTGATGTGTATTCGAGGCGATATGTTTGCTGTTTGTGTGTGTGTGTGTGTGTGTGTGTGTGTGTGTGTGTGTGTGTGTGTGTGTGTGTGTGTGTGTGTGGTCGCTCGTGTGGGATAATCGAAGAGACGCGGAGGCAGACAAACATGGAGGTAATCAGAAAATGCCAGGTGGGTGGTGGATTAGTATGGTAAGCGAAACTGCAGAGGATGGGAAGATCTGGTACAGAGAGAGAGAGAGCGAGAAGGAGAGAAAGGGTAGGAGGGAGAAAGGGAAGTGAGTGGGGGGGATGTGGAAGACAGCTTCAAGTTTCTTACTGGTGAAGTTGACTGTGAGCTTACTTGGCTATGAATACGTCAGTGATGTATTTGATGCCTTGCCAGCACATGTTAATGAACAGCGGTTCTTAGAGCGTCTTAATTAATTCACTGAGTAGAAATATGAACTTTAAAAGAGAATATGAAGAAAATAGCCAACTACCATTTGTGGAAATCTTAGTATATTTCATATATGTCTGGTTTGAAAACATCCAGAAAACACCACTTTTGGATTGTTTCCTGGATGCCTTTTCTTCTCATTCTCAACAAACAGGCATCATTTCGGGTTTAACTCTTAGAACATTCCGAACATGCAGTTCACGGAGCATGAAATTAAGAATGTTTACAATATATTTTCGAAGTTAGAAATTTTATAGACTCTACTGAACTCTCAGTCAGAGGTAGTTTTTTGGCCGGCTTATGAAAAATACCTTGAAGCTAAGAATTTAATTGTTCTACAATACTTGGACGAACTTAAATCTGCAAATAAAATTGTCTCTCATCATAATGTAAACATTGTTTTCAGTAGTTCGCATCCGGATAAATGCTGAAGTTCACTATATAAATGCTGAAGTTCACTAGATTTCATGTACCATCTGCTACAAATGCTACACTGGAAAAACAAGTGGTTATAACTGACCATAATGTTTAAAGAGATGGACCGGTAAGCCAGCAGAAGGCCTCGGTCAGATGACCAAAAGCTCCAACGGCGGGTCATCATCTGACTAAGACCCACATAACCTAACAAGTGATTTTTTAAAGGTCTATTTTTTCAGGGATGATTATAAAAGTGTGTTTCGACACATAAAATACAGATAATCATAGTTATTTTTTATGATGTTGAAGTCCTGACGGGATGTAACAACACACAGCAGAGGAATATAAGGAAATGGGTCATAATGAGCAAAGTTCTTAATTTCATTACCATGAACGAGAAAGTCAAGCCATTATTGAATTCTTTTTCTACTTAAATTTTAAGAAAGAGTTAAGAAAAAGTTAGTCTAAGGCATTTGATTAACTGTAAAAACTGTAAATTAGTCATTGATGTTAAGAGTTAAATCTGAACAAAATAGACATTATCCAGTTATGTAGATAAATGGTTCAGAAAACGTTGATGAATTAGCCACTGGTGCAACACTTGGGTATCTTTATTGTGGGAACGTTTCGCCAACGAGTGGCTTCCTCAGTCCTATACAGGGTAGAATGATTGAAAATCCGAAAGAGTTTGAGGTAATCAGTCCCTCAGCCTGGAGTCGATGTGATAATTCCATCAATCCTGATAAGAGTCAGTGGACTGATCAAATCGACTCCAGACTGAGTGACTGATTACCCTAAACTCCTCCTTATTTTCAACGAATCTAATCCGTATTGGAGTGAGAAAAGCCACTGGTTAGCAAAACTTTTCCACAATGAAGATACTTAAGTATTTCACCAGTGTTTAATTCACCATTCTCCAGTTATTTTACAGAAACCGTTGTGATTAATGAAACTGACACAAAAGCGCTAAAAGTTTGAAGCTGACCAGAAGAGGCATTCTCGAGTTTTTGTGCAGAATCCACAAAATTTGACCCCACGCAGCGTATACTTATTAATCATTCATTCATTTCATTCAATGTATCAGTCATTAAATATTGATGTTTTCACAGTTGTTTTATTCTAATCAAGGGAAGTGTGAAATCTGTGATAGTCATACAGTAGCTGTGGAATGGGAGGCATTCAAGTTCGATCAAAGTCCAGTTACTTGGATCAAGAGTCTGTCATCAATATCAAGGAAGTATAATCTAGCTCCTTAATGCTAATTATTACGACTCACGAAATCGTAATGACACGATTGCAAAGAAACCATACCACGGGCGGGGTTTGAACCCGCGATCAGAGAGTCGTAAAACTCCTCGCCGACGCGTTAGCCACTGAGCCAGCTAATTATTACTATACCATTTCGAGATTAAAAATAACTAAAAAGCATCTACATATTCCATTAACAATACCAACCTTTCTTTAAGGAGGATACAGAGTGTTGAAATGTTGAAGCCGAACAGAAGGGGCTTTCTAAAGTTATCACATGGAAACCAGTTTCGGGAATGGTTTTCACAAAATTGAGCAGGAGGTATCTACACTTGTCAGCTGTTCCACGAATCTTCATCAAGTAAAAGTTGACCAGGACAGACAGTTTGAAGCCTATTGGACAAGGCGTTCTGAAGTTAGCAATGAAAATCTTGGATAAAGTCAGTGTAAGACACTAACCCTCAGTCTAACTATGTATTTGCTCTTCCACAAAATTTTATGGTTTTACTATAGTCAGTAGAATTAAAAGCATTGTAAAAACACGAGTTTTCAAATTTTCAGAATGTTCTTTTTCACTTTTCTTTTCCACTTGAAGTTTTTTACGATTCTCGAGAAAATATCATCTGATTTTGAGTTATTTAAGAAAATCCAGTTAGAGAAAAATTATTCGAAAATTAGCAAACTTGAAGGTTCAAAGCCCAAATAAATAAAAAAATACTTCCAATTAAAATATACTAACGATTAAAAGTTGAAGTCGACCTGAAGAGTCATTCTCTGGTCATACATAGAAACCAATTTATTTAATCAAATTTTGCAATTTAAAATTTACGAAACCGAAAGGGAGAACTAACTTTTCTTTTAATAAAACCACTCAACACTAAAAGTTTGAAGCCTATCAGAAATTATTTTTTTTAGTATTTGCTCTGAATCAAACGATTTCACATAAATATTGTAATTTAGGTTGGTCTTCCTTGTTATGGAATGCATCAGCGTTAATATTTTGAAGCATTTTTATTGAATGGATATCAATATCAATTATTTATTTAATAACATTGGCAAGTTGGGACATCTGGAGCACAATAACAACTCACTCCTTGCTTTCTAGAAGAAAAACACTCCTGTGCAGAAAATTTGAAGCCGATCAGAAGAGGCATTCTTCATTTATAACAGGAATTCCAACTATTCCAAGTTTTATAAAAAAAAAATTAGTGCATTGACAAATTTTCCTACACACAAACTAGTTAATAGGCACTATCTTGGCCGTAAGTTACATCAGCTATTAAATATCCAAGTTATTCAGAAGACGTAGACTCGAATAAATCTAACGTGATTAAAGTGAATCACAATTTCACGAAAGATAAAATTACCATACGTGCATCTACACACGTGAAGTTCATTCTCCGCCGTCGTGGAAGTATAAGACGCCTTTTTGAACTCTTAATAATAATAATATTAATAATAATAATAATAATAAGAATATAATATCTTTATTTCTACAAGTACATGTACAAGGTATACAGGCCTAGCTGTCATCAATGACTTACTACTATATAGAAAGCCGCTTGTTATGCAGAGTATTTCTGGCAAATTAGGTCAGTTTTGTCCGAGGATGCCACCCACACCAGTCGACTAACACCCTGGTACCCATTTTATACTGAAGGGTGAACATGGACAACAGGTGTCTTATGGAAACACGTCCTAATGTTATCCAGCCGTACCAGAGATGCGAACCCCGGACCTCAGTGTGTGAGCTGAGTGCGCAAGCGATCGAGCTACGGGACACCCTGCTAGGCCTCAGAGGGTTTTTGAGGTTATCAGAGCCAGTCCAGGATGCTGGGAATGATTCCTGCGACTTTGATCACAGAACACCTACACGTTCCAATTGTTCCTGGAATCTTGGCTAAATTACCTTAAACCAGTGTTAAGAAGCCGAAAGGATCAGGCATGTTATGATCAAAATAAATACGAAAAGTTGGAGAAAGAAGCAAAAAATGAAAAAAAATCAGCCAACCACTTTGTTCCCCTTTAGGGATACATCAATAATAATAATAATAATAATAATAATAATAATAATAATAATAATAATAATAACACTATTAATACTATATTATATAATACTACTGCTACTACTAATAATAAAAACAATTCATTCTCTCTGGGTTGGAAGACGAAATTTGGAGCATCCATCACTCCTTGCCCTCAGTGATTCCCGCAAAATTAACACTTCACGTGAATAATAATAACAATACTCCATTTACTCGTGCTTTAACTTAACTGAGAGTTTAAGTAATCTCTGGGCAGCACCACTGGCCCTTCACAACCTCGCACGGGTCACGAGAGTGTCAATTTGCATAATGCGAACAGAAATGAGTGTGTGTGTGCAAATTATAGCCTGCAAGACTGCACCTGAGAGCTTAAGTTTGCCTCTTACATGTGCGTACAATACAGATTTAAGTCGAGAATGAACTATCAGTTAAAGGCTCTGAACTCCACTTGAAGTCAGGGAAGTCTCCTTAATCTTGGAAAGATGAAGGGGAAGAGGTTGCTACACAAGTGTTGTTTCTGTTTATTTTATTTGTGTGTTCTGGTTTACAATAAGAGTGTTATTAGTAATAGTGGTTGTAGGAGCAGTAAGGGTGATTTGTAGTGGTAATAGTGGAAGTTATGGTTTCTATGGTATTACTATTAGTTTTATTGGTATCGTTATTAGTAAAGGGTTGAGTTGTAATAGAAGTAGTAGAAGTGGGGCTGTAGTAGTAGTAGTAGTAGTAGTAGTTGTTGTTGTTGTTCTTGTGGCAGTGGTGTTAATAGTAATGTGGATAGTATTAATAGGTGTAGCGATAGAAGTGACGGTATTGGTGGTTATATTGGTAGATGTATTGGTAATCGTAGGGGGGGGGTTGTTGTGACAGAACCAGTAGTGGCTGTGGTAGTGGTTTTAGTAGTAGTTGTGGTAGAAGCAACAGAAGCTGTAGTAGTGGGTGGAGTGCTAGAGGTGATAGCATTGGTGGCTATAGTCGTAATATTTGTATTAGTGGTTGTAGGTACTGGTATTAATAGTGTTATGGTAGCAACTGTCGTTTTAGAAGTAGTACCAGAAGTAGTAGCAGTATGGTAGAGATTCTTGTGATGTTCTTTGTATCACTGCGGTACCATTTTGAGGCCCTGTGATCTTGAACGGGAGGGAAAATACTCGTCTGTTTAAAAATTTGTTCGAATATGCCTGTAAAATGTGTTATGACCGAACATATGCAACAAGGAAATAAAGTGACTTGGTGTGGTTCGATAAATACAATAAAAAGGATACCAGTGACGTGACACTGATTTTCCTGCGGTAAATAATGTATGTGCACTCACCTATTTGTACTCACCTATTTGTGGTTGCAGGGGTCGAGTCATAGCTCCTGGCCCCGCCTCTTCACTGATTGCTACTAGGTCCTCTCTCTCCCTGCTCCATGAGTTTTATCAAACCTCGTCTTAAAACTATGTATGGTTCCTGCCTCCACTACGTCACTTTCTAGGCTATTCCACTTTCTGACAACTCTATGACTGAAGAAATACTTCCTAACATCCCTTTGACTCATAGGGGTGTGTGTGTGTGTGTGTGTGTTTGTGTGTGTGTGCCGACTGTTTTCGAGAGGACATCACAAGAGGACAAACTAAGAGTAAATTTTCTGAAGTGTTCTGTACCTAGGTGTTTTTCTGGTGTCTAAATATTTATTTTAGGTCGAGGAATTAATGTTTTAGAATTTCAAATCTATTCGAATATTAAATTGTTTTTTATTATAAATGAAATGAGAAGAGTGAAAATGTTAAGGGTAATTAAGTTTAATATTTTATTACAATAAAGTGCTTTAATGCAAAAAGATTACAATAAACAAAAGGAATTTCTAAATTACAGTCCTCATTATTGTTCTCCCCATTTACAGTATTTTTGCAAACAAAGTTTAAATGACATTTGCATCTAATATTACAACTAGATGTGCATATGTACTGTTCAATCAGTTCAGAAGACATTGTCTTAAGACATAGTTTAGGCTTGAGAATAATAACACTTGATATTTTATATCACCCAAAATCTGTTGGATGTAGAGTTTCAAAGGCAGAGCGTCCATTAAAAACGTTTAAACACTCCCGAAGAACAAATAAGAGCAAATTTCTAATGAAGGTGAAGGTGGAAGTTCTGACATGAGTGTGCACTGAATATCGAAGGTCACTAAACCTTGTAAATTTGGATCATGGATATAATATTAAATGATAACAAGGTATTCCTCTAATTTTTTCGAGTGTTACCTGAGTCACAGTGGTTTCTTCTGCAAAATGAAGTAAAAGCCTTTCTGGTGCAATTTCTTCATGAAGAAAGCTTTGTTTCTATGTTGCTCATCTTGCAACATCACAGCCTGAAATGACATGTTCTTTAATCAGACTATTGCAAACTTTAACTTCAAGATGCTTCGCAAGTTTGTGAAGCGGTAAATAGTAAATAGCGCACCTGTACCTCACTCAGACTTTAATGCAAACATTTGGCAACAAGCCAAAAAAATACATGGAAGGAGAACAACTATATCAGTGTCATTTGATATTATGAGGCCTTTATAATTCCGGGCCGAAAAGCATGGAAAAGGTGGAGTATCATTCTAGCATCTGATTCTTTAGCAGAAATGCAAGTTATATTCTCATGATTACTAACTGTTGTATTCACAAAAATCTGGTTTTCTAAAACGATGAAATTGGTAGAGATGGCTTACAAGTTTTTTTTTTGTAACCCTCTGGCATGGTATCTGTATCTGTAAATAGTGATTTTGTTGTATTAAATTGGTCTGAGATATATTATTTGGTTTGGTTGGTAGATTTGTTGGACGGGATCCACCTGAATTTGAAGACTGACATTGTCAAGTGGAACAATGTACCAGATATTAGTGATCGATCTTTAGGGTCAAAATTGTCAATGACAGATACAGTGAAGCTTTCTGAATCAAAATGGCTTGGCAATGGTATAGTTTTATCTCCACTTGAGTATGCTGCTAATTGCTGTCTTTTCCGCATTAATTCACTAAGTCAATAAAAGTAACATTCTGTTCAGGCATTTAATTAGTTCTTTACTTTATAGTTGTCATTTATTGAATGACCAACTATAACACGAAGAGGTATTCGGTTTTTTTCATGATGAAGAGAACGGTATAGCATTTGATAAATATCCTTTGCAAAAATAGCAATATTTCTTATTCTGAAGGTAGGAGTTCTCTTATCCTCATTACATTCATCTTGACTCCGTTGTCTTATAAATTTTGCGCTGATGCTCCTGCATCTTCCGGAACACTATTACGTAACATCAGAAGTGCCTCGTTAATGTTGGAAAACGCTGACAGAGGCGCTAATATTTCATCTGGCAACTCAGTAGCCCTCAGTTCTTTTGAATCACACAATCTGTCTTCAAGTCCAAAGTCAGTCTTTGTTAAAGCATCGTTCATGTCCTTCTCTGACGATTTTAGTAATTCTAGTTTCCACATACGTCGGATTACTTCATCAATCCCAAAAATTGCAGAAAACACCACCAGGGACTCGTTTTTATTTTTGGAGGAATAAAAGGAGATGTATTCTCCATAATGTTTTTGTATTCTAAATATAATTTCATTGTTTATTATGTCAATGTGGTGATGAGATCACGGACTTCTGACAAAGAATCCATATCCTTCTTCCAGCTTATGGCCAAAAATTCATTGCCTCTTTGAAAGGCAAGACCTTTGAATGATTTTTTCTTTAGTAGTTGTCTTAATGTATTCATTCAACCTTAAGTAGCCTTCCAAACATGCTTTGTCGTAAAGTATGAACTTGAGTATCCATTTCAGATCTTCTACATGAGTATAAACGTCATCTTGAAAATACAGAGCTGTAGACAGAAAAATTATTTGCACTATCTGACTCACTTATTTGGAACTTCTCCCGCACACCGTTATGACTTGTCCACAGGTTACTGATCTCACATGCGTACATGCGTACATGCGTACATGCGTACGTGGAATATCTTACGACGGAGGTCTTCTTGGTGGAACTTTTAACCTCGTTTTCAGCGACAAGTCACCGATTTTTTTGCTGACCAAAGTTAGATCCTTGTTAACCTCTTTATCTCGTTTTTTTATCAGCTTCTGTATCAAAAGTCTTTTCAAAAAAAAAAAAAAAAAAAAAATTATAACACAGATTAGTAACATGATAGACAAATTCCATATTATCTGATACGTAATTTATTCTTTTGTGGTAATACATCTTCTCTAATCTTAGTTGTTTCTAATTTTATTTTTTTGCAATTGTATTAATTTTATAATTCTCAACAATCCTGTAAGCAAAATAAAATTATTTTGTGTTTTTAAGGAAGTCCAGTTTGCTAAAAATTCCAAGGATTCCTTGTTTTAAAAATATATTGATTGAACCGACAAATCTTCACACACAAACAAAATTGAATGTGCATTATCCTGGCGATAAATGCATAAGTGATTAAACACTGAACCCATTCAGAAGAAAAACATTTGAAGTTACTCCGTTGTTGGTTTTGAAAATTATTCGAACTCTTCCAAGGTGCTTGGAACTGGTTCAGTAACGGGTTTAGTAACGGGTTCAGTAACGGGTTCAGTAAATTTGAGTCCCATCAGATGTAGGATACACGCGTAGCGAGGAGAGATTAAATCTATAAACAGGAAAAAACAGAAAAAGAAAAACTCATGGAGTTAAAGGTCCCTCTTCCGGGATACCTATTAAGTACCAAATAAAATTGAGGCCCCTTTTGGTTCACAATGTGGTCCTTGGTCTAAATTAGACGGCAAAAGAAATTATTTGAATTCAGTAGCAACTTTCTATTTCTCGCTATATTGTCACCGTCCTTCAAAAGGTGTGGTGGATATTATTACATCTGTGGAAAAGCACCAAACCTATAAGGGTCTTACAGAGACAGGTGAATGGAATATCATTAGGTTTTATCCAAGAAAGAAGAGGGAAGCTTGAATGCATCATGACACCCTTTTCGAAGGTAGCAGAATGGGATTCGGCTTGAGAGGCCATGGGGAGAGGAAGGGATATGCTGGAGGAAAGGTGAGACGCACTGCGGTGATGTGCAAGAAAGAGGAGTGAACGGGGGTGGCTTGGTGGATATTGTTTTTATTTAGCAAGTATAGATACATCAGCAGCGTGCTGTTAACTATGTTTCCCTGGTATATTCTGTCCAACGCTCATGATGCGGTTCATACATAGCGTTAATATCTCCTATGTTTGGGTTATTTGAGTATTGTTCCAGTCACGGTATTGTGCCATTTTGTTCTTCAAAATCTATCAGCCTGAGCTTTGAGGTAATGAAAATATGAGCAGTGTTGGCGACATGGATTGGGTATAAGGATAAAGGAAGAGGTTAGAGACAGTTGAGAACAGGGTTGGTAGGTTTGGCCAATAAAGTCCATAAGGAATAGTAATAGTTGCAATACATAACAGCCTTGACATGTATTTTTTAATAATCAGTATTTGTTAATGCAGTCCTTAGTTGCAAATAGTCTCTTATTTAACCTTTTGAATTCTTCTTGGCCTTATCAACAAAAGCATTGGTAGACGTCCAAGTGTGTGTGTGTGTATATTTTATTTTTTTATTTTTTTTATTAACACATCGGCCGATTCCCACCAAGGCAGGGTGGCCCGAAAAAGAAAAACTTTCATCATCATTCACTCCATCACTGTCTTGCCAGAAGGGTGCTTTACACTACAGTTATAAAACTGCAACATTAACACCCCTCCTTTAGAGTGCCGGCACTGTACTTCCCATCTCCAGAACTCAAGTCCGGCCTGCCGGTTTCCCTGAATCCCTTCATAAATGTTACTTTGCTCATACTCCAACAGCACGTCAAGTATTAAAAACCATATGCCTCCATTCACTCCTATCAAATACGCTCACACATGCTTGCTGGAAGTCCAAGCCCTCGCACACAAAACTTCCTTTACCCCTCCCTCCAACCTTTCCTAGGCCGACCCCTACCCCGCCTTCCCTCCACTACAGATTTATACACTCTGAAGTCACTCTGTCTCGTTCCATTCTCTCTACATGTCCAAACCACCTCAACAACCCCTCTCAGCTCTCTGGACAATCGTTTTGGTAATCCCGCACCTCCTCCTAATTTCCAAACTCCGAATTCTCTGCATTATATTCACACCACACATTGACCTCAGACATGACATCTCCACTGCCTCCAGCCTTCTCCTCGTTGCAACATTCATCACCCATGCTTCACACCCATATAAGAGCGTTGGTATAACTATACTCTCATACATTCCCTCTTTACTTCCATGGACAAGGTTCTTTGTCTCCACAGACTCCGAAGTGCTCCACTCACCCTTTTCCCTCATCAATTCTATGATTCACCTCATCCTTCATAGACCCATCCGCCGACATGTCCACTCCCAAATATCTGAATACATTCACCTCCTCCATACTCTCTCCCTCCAATCTGATATCCAATCTTTCGTCACCTATTCTTTTTGTTATCCTCATCACCTTACTCTTTCCTATATTCACTTTCAATTTTCTTCTTTACACACCCTACCAAATTCATCCACCAACCTCTGCAGCTTCTCTTCAGAATCTCCCAAAGCACAGTGTCATCAGCAAAAAGCAACTGTGACAACTCCCACTTTGTATTTGCTTCTTTATCTTTTAGCCCAACACCTCTTGCCAAGACCCTCGCATTCACTTATCTTACAACCCCATCTATAAATATATTGAACAACCACGGTGACATCACACATCCTTGTCTAAGGCCCACTTTTACTGGGAAATAGTCCCCTTCCCTCCTACACACTCTAACCTGAGCCTCACTATCCTCATAAAACTCTTCACTGCTTTCAGTAACCTTCCTCCTATTCCATACACCTGCAACATCTGCCACATTGCCCCCTATCTACCCTATCATACGCCTTTTCCAAATCCATAAATGCCACAAAAACATCTTTACCCTTATCCAAATACTGTTCACCTATATGTTTCACTGTAAACACTTGGTCTACACACCCCTACCTTTCCTAAAGCCCCTTGTTCATCTGCTATCCTGCTTTCTGTTTTACTCTTAATTCTTTCAATAATAACTCTACCATACACTTTACCAGGTACACTCAACAGACTTATTCCCCTATAATTTTTGCACTCTCTTTTGTCCCCTTTGCCTTTATACAAAGGAACAATACACGCTCTCTGCCAATCCCTAGGTACCTTACCCTCTTCCATACATTTATTAAATAATAGCACCAACCACTCCAAAATTATATCCCCACCTGCTTTTAACATTTCTATCTTTATCCCATCAATCCCAGCTGCCTTACCCCTTTCATTCTACCCACTGCCTCACGAACTTCCCTACACCCACAACTGGCTCTTCCACACTCCTACAAGATGTTATTCCTCCTGCCCTACACACGAAATCACAGCTTCCCTGTCTTCATCAACATTTAACAAATCCTCAAAATATTCTCTCCATCTTCCCGATACCTCTAACTCTCCATTTAATAACTCTCCTCTCCTATTTTTAACTGTCAAATCCATTTGTTCTCTAGGCTTCCTCAACTTATTAATCTCATTCCAAAACTTTTTCTTATTTTCAACAAAATTTGCTGATAACATCTCACCCACTCTCTCATCTGCTCTCTTTTTACATTGCTTCACCACTCTTTTAACCTCTCTTTTTCTCTCCATATACTCTTCCCTCCTTGCATCACTTCTACTTTGTAAAAACCTCTCATATGCTAACTTTTTCTCCCTTACTACTCTCTTTACATCATCATTCCACCAATCGCTCCTCTTCCCTCCGCACCCACTCGCCTGTAACCACAAACTTCTGCTGAACACTCTAACACTACATTTTTAAATCTACCCCATACATTTTCGACCCCATTGCCTACACTCTCACTAGCCCATCTATCCTCCAATAGTTGTTTATATCTTACCCTAACTGCCTCCTCTTTTAGTTTATAAACCTTCACCTCTCTTTTACTTACTGATTCTATTTTCCTTGTATCCCATCTACCTTTTACTCCCACTGTAGCTATAACTAAAAAGTGATCTGATATATCTGTAGCCCCTCTATAAACATGTACATCCTGAAGTCTACTCAACAGTCTTTTATCTACCAATACATAGTCCAACAAACTACTGTCATTACGCCCTACATCATATCTTGTATACTTATTTATCCTCTTTTCCTTAAAATATGTATTACCTATAACTAAACCCCTTTCTATACAAAGTTCAATCAAAGGGCTCCCATTATCATTTACACCTGGCACCCCAAACTTACCTACTACACCCTCTCTGCATGTTTCTCCCACTTTAGCATTTAGGTCCCCTACCACAATTACTCTCTCATTTGGTTCAAAAGTTCCTATACATTCGCTTAACATCTCCCAAAATCTCTCTCTCTCCTCTACACTCCTCTCTTCTCCAGGTGCATACACGCTTATTATGACCCACTTTTCGCATCCGACCCTTATTTTAATCCACATAATCCTTGAATTTACACATTTATATTCCCTCTTTTCCTTCCATAACTGATCCTTCAACATTATTGCTACCCTTCCTTAGCTCTAACTCTCTCAGATACTCCTGACTTAATCCCATTTATTTCTCCCCACTGAAACTCGCCTACCCCTTCAGCTTTGTTTCGCTTAGGGCCAGGACATCCAACTTCTTTCATTCATAACATCGGCAATCATCTCTTTCTTATCATCCGCACTACATCCACGCACATTCAGACAACCCAATTTTATAAAGTTTTTCTTCTTCTCGTTTTTAGTAGATTTGTACAGGAGAAGGGGTTACTAGCCCATTGCTCCCGGCATCTTAGTCGCCTCATACGACACGCATGGCTTACGGAGGAAAGATTCTTTTCCACTTCCCCATGGACAATAGAGTAAATAAAAAGAACAAGAGCTATTAAGAAAAAGAAGAAAAACCTAGATGTGTGTATGTATATATATGCATGTGTATGCCAGTGTAGTGTGACCTAAAGTGTAAGTAGAAGTAGCTAGATATATATATATATATATATATATATATATATATATATATATATATATATATATATATATATATATATATATATATGTCGTGCCGATTAGGTAAAACTTGCGATTTTGGCTTAAATAGCAACGCTCACCTTGCCATATAAGACAAGTGAAAATTTGTGTATGCAATAATTTCGCCAAAATGATTCTGAACGTAACGAAAAAATTATATATTATTGTGTTTGTTTATTATTAAATTAATGTTAACGTATCTAAAATATATTTAGTTGGGTTAGGCTAAATTAAATTACGCTTGTTGTAATAAGGTTAGTGAGGTTTTCAAAGTTTCTCTTGGTGCAAAATTATAAATTCTTACATTAACATAAATTAAAAAATATATCTTTAAACGTATAAGAGAAAATTTTAGAAAGTACTTAATTTTAGATGAGTTCTTGCTAATTGACCAGTTTTACCTAATCGGCACGACATATATATATATATATATATATATATATATATATATATATATATATATATATATATAATCAAGATTTAATATATCAGGAATGTGCTGCTACCCTATTCTATATGGTTACACAGTGAGAACAAGACCTGTTTCCCTCTCATATTCCATCACACATAGTGATGGAATATGACATACAGTTGTTTAAAAGTTCAGCTTCAGCTGGGAGAGTTCAGTAGGGCAATGAGGATACAGTCAAGTAATGCAGCTAGGAGTCATCAGCTGCGGGAGTTTCAACAGGTTTCGTTGCATCATATCTGGAGTTACTGTCACTTGGGAATTTTTATCTTTCTGGACAGCTATCCGATACACAGAAACAAAATTTTTATGAAGATATTTCCACCATATCCAAGTGGAAGCAAGGAAAATTATACATAAGAGTCAGACATGAGTGCGAATTTCCTAACATATTCTTCCTAACATATACTTCAGTAGACAACAATTCTGAGCCATTGTAAGCCTAAGAATATATAATAGCACTAGCTTCGAAAATTCTTTATTATCTTTTAAATGTTATAAAAAAGGTGAATTGTATGAGCAGTGGGCTGCTACTCTCTACAATATAAAAAAGTAGGGAAGAAGAAGGGTTGAGAGAAGGTAGAAAGACGAATTGAGAGGCTCCAGTGAGAGGATTGTGAAAGTAAAGGGGAGAGGGGATGTAGGAATGAGTTAGAAACATACAGCTCAGAGAAGTAACATTGTTACCATTAGTGCCAAACATATGTCAGTATCACCTCTGTTTATTTGGCTTCCAGGTAAAGCTTGCAGCCAGTGGTAAGTGATTTTCCCTGCAAAACATTATTATAAATATTAAAATGTTACTTTACTCTGTCTTCTTGCAGGATCTTGATGAGAACATTTATTTTTTTAAAGCAACCAGAAAGTCTGTGTGAGAACGTTCCCTAAATGGCCTCTAAATTGTTTTCCCAGAAAACGTAGGAGAGAATTTTAGGCATAAAACATTGACTGGTTCGGCTTTGTACTGGGGCATCATGAACGTTCTTCCGCACGTTCTTTACTTTCCTTACTGTGCTCTTCCCTCCCTCCCTCCTTCATAACCTCCTTGCTCACTCCCTTCCCATTAATCGCGATCATACAACTCCCTCCCTCCTTTATACCCTCCCCGCCCTTTCCCTTCTTCCCTCATTAATCTATTTAATAAAACTCCCCCTCTCTCGTCTTTCCAGTATCACTCCTCCCTCTGTCCTTAATATCCTCCCTCCTCATTTCCTTCCATCCTCATTACCTTTCCTTGTCACTCCTATCCCTCCTTATTCCCCTCTTTACTCCCTTCCCTCCTCACTCCCCTCCCTCCTTCGATCTTCCCTCCCTCCCTCCTTGATACGCTCTCTGTCCCACTCTTGCACCGGGAGCAACACAAAATAAATAACAAAAAAAAAAAAATATTTTCCCTTCTTTCTACTCTGCTCTTTGTTTTCATATGTACTCTCGTATTGTTCTCTCGTCCCGTCATCTCTCAACCTCTTCTCTTGTCCTCTCGTCCCTTCCTAAGGCACTTTCCAGCGTAACTCAGAGTCTAATAAATACACTGACTTCGAGCGATGGTCTTCATTAGACTGCTTATGAGGCATATTTAAACACAGAAAATATAAGATGATGTATATTGATGTTTTGCTGGTGGACAGGGATTAAATGACTGAAGATGTACCCTTCTCAAAGACGTGACTTCATATGAATTCATTCATACCTATAAGGACTAGAGCTTGGAATATGTAAGTATAAGGTAACAAAATCGATGAAATAAAGTCAGTTGGCCAAATGAAAACACTCACAAACTGCTGGCCAATAAAGGGGCTTCAGATGAGCTGATGTAGATAATAGTTCGTAGCTTATAAATAAAAGTAGGAACTTTTAACCTAATCTTGTAAAAATCCTTATGTAAGTAAAATTAAAAAAAAATGGCTGAGCACTGGGTTTAAATATCATAGTAATTTAATTGGGTTTAAATAGCTGAGCCATTGGATTTAAATGGATGAGGCACTTAATATAAATGACAAGGTTGCCGGAATTAAACAGCCCAACAACTAGCTATATATATATATATATATATATATATATATAGTAATAATATAAGATAATTATATCAAGATCGATGTGATTAGATAAAGTTGCGATTGGCTTAAATGCAACGACTCACATATGCCATAGTAAAGCACAAGATTAAAATTTAGTTTTTATAATTTCACATTAAAATATTCTAACTTAATAAAAAATAATATTTGTCATGAACTTTTTACCTAATTATTAAAAGCTTAATGTTAACGTATCAAAAATATTTTTTAGATAAATTAAATTGTGCTTTTGAATAAGTTACGTAGGTTTAAAGTTTTCTTGGTACAAATTATAAATTCTTATTTTAACATAAATGAAAAAATATATCTTTAAACGTATAAGAGAAAATTTTAGAAAGGACTTAATTTTAAATGAGTTCTTGCTAATTGACCAGTTTTACCTAATCGGCACGACATATATATATATATATATATATATATATATATATATATATATATATATATATATAGCTAGAAACCAAGGAGTCCAGAGCGACCAACCTCCTATTTCAGAGAATCAGTGTTGAGATCCAGAGAGGTAATGCCTGAAGCATTCTTGGCACACGACTTCCCACGATATATGTCGTGCCGGATAGGTAAAATTGGTCATTTAGCAAGAACTCATTTAAAATTTAGTCTTTTACAAATTTTTCTTTTATACATTTAAAGATATATTTTTTTCATTAATCTTAATATAAAAATTAATGATTTTGTATCAAAAAGAACCTTAGGAAACTTACCTAACCTTATTACAACAAGCGCAATTTAATTTAACCTAATCCAACTAAATATTTTTTAGATAAATTTACAATAATTTAATAACATAAACAATGAAATATAGATTATTCGTTAGGTTTAGAATGATTTTTGCGAAATTATTGCATACTCAAATTTTCGCTTGTCTTATTCAGCAAGAAAAGCGTTGTTATTTAAGCCAAAATCGCAAGTTTTTACGCAATACTTTCTCAAAAATCATTCTAAACCTAACGAAAAATATATATTTCATTGTGCATGTTATTAAATTATATATCAAATCAATTATATATATATTTTATCGTTATGCTCAGATCGTTTTCCGCTGATGTGTGTGTGTGTGTGTGTGTGTGTGTGTGTGAGTGTGTGTATGTGTGAGTGTGTGTGCGTGTGTTGTGGGAGGTGTAGGGGTGTGTGTGTGTGCAAGGGTCTTTTCTGTCGAATACTTGTGAAAATTTATTAATGCTATAAATCTGCGAAAATCCATATGAATATACCCATGACAATATACACAACTAATTCTGAGTAATCTTAAATAAATTTTTATCTGATGTATAATACATTTAGTAAAATTTGCCTTAAAAATGCGTTAGTTTAAGTTAGGTTACCTAAGGTTTCTTAGGGCTGGTGCATAAATAATTGTTTTGATTAATTTTCAATGAAAAAATATAGCTTTCATTCCGTAAATTTGTTATGGAAAAATCCAGTTTTTATAGTAGTTTGTTGGACCATACATTAGTTGATTTAAAGTTGTTAAGTAGACTTCTAGATACGCCTGTTTTAACTAAAAGGACAACAGAGTTATCAGATTATAATTTAGTGATAACGACAGTGAGAGTACAAGATTGAAGAGGTACAAGGAGAATGCCATTGGTGGGTAATTAAAAAGTGAAAGTTTATAAATTAAAGAAGGAAAGTAAGATATAAGCATCTATTGGCAGAAAGGTGGGCTGGAGAGAGAGTACAGGTAATGAGGAGGGTCTATGAGGCAAGGGGTAAGAATGCAGTGCTAGAGTGCAGCAGAAGTTTGAGAGTGTAGGACGGGGGGAGGAGGAGGGAAGAGAACCAGTTGGTCAGATGACAAGGTATAGAGCGTGATAAAAAAAAGTCTTTGGCATATGAAAGGATTTTACAATGTAGAAGTGAAATAAGAGTTATAAGAGTGGTGAGAGAGTGCGAAAACGAGCTAAGGAGAAAGTGGGAAGAGGTTTTATCAACAAATATGGCTGATAATAAGTAGTTTAGAGTAAGATCAGTGAGCTAAGAAAGTCTAGGAACAAACGAGGGAAGCCATTAGATGTACGATGTACTGGGAAGGAAGGAATAATTTGATGAATTTTTTGATGTTTAAGAAAAGAGGGAGGCAGGGATTTTTTCCATTGTACAGATAGTTATAACACATTATAAGAGTGAGGACAGCCAGTAGTGAGTGTGGGGAAGGAGCACGATGGTGTGGGTAGCATGATAGGAGGAGCCAGGATAGACATTAAACAATACTGTCATAAACATACACTAATATCAACTGGAGTGTTCCTTTAATATAAAACATTCCATCAGACTGTAAAGAGACTCATTACCTATCCATCACACGGAATGTATCCCCATGAATGTATCCCTAGACAATTCCTTCGGAGCATTACAAGGCTAAATGTGCTGTCACTGGTGACTCAACAACCTTAAACCAGCGGTACTGATGACAGCATAATGATTACCTACATTAACCTCACTCTCATAAATCATTTTTTACCGTACTGTACCGTACCGTACTGAAGTAGTGTTGATGGTGATGTTAGAAGTTACCACAGTACCACAGAATCTTGGTATCCTGGCAAGATCGTCACTGTGACGGAAGGCAATGTAAGGTAATATTTATACTACCCAATTTAATACCTTTATGAAAAATAAATATTATCGAAAAAAAAAATAATGGGATGTGTAAAAGAATCTTGCGACGTGGAAAAGAATTCTTCCTCCGTAAGCCATGCATCTTGTAAAAGGCAACTAAAATGTCGTGTGCAAGGGGCTTGTAACCCCTTCTCTTGTATAAGTTACTACATGTAAAAAGAAAGACTTACGTTTTTCTTTTTAGGTCACCCTGTCTCGGTGAGAGACGGCCAGTACTTTAAAAAAAAAAAAATACAATATGAACATGAACTATATTAGCACTAACTGAAGCAATATGAAAAGAAAGTAAAAAAAAAATGACCTAGGGACAACAACGGATAAGATGCTTCAAACGAGACGTCTTGAGGAGCTAGCTGTGATCTAAGCTAGTAATTAACTCTGTGACGAAATGCTTTAGGCCAGCCTCAGGTCCAGTAATGATGGAAGTGATGATACACTCCGCCATAGGTGGCTGACTGAGAGAGACTGACTGCGTAATAACGCGATCAGCTGAGGCAGCCCGACAGACAGGTGACACTGTGATTGAATCAGGGCAACTCCTTCCACTGCCACTTGACGTAGTCGGAAGCTCCACTTGTTACAACTAGCTTGATCCAGGGCTAGTCCAGTGGGCTAAAGACTCGCAAAAAGGAGGCTACCACAAAGACAGTCACAGGTTAGATTAATGGTATAAAGAAATAAGTCAATACCAGTGTACAATAAAGTGTTCACTCTCTGACTCCTGTGTCACTACAACCACAGCTTCTACTACTGTTACCACTATCACCATTACGTCAACCATTACTATCTCGACATTTCCTCGTGCATATATATATATATATATATATATATATATATATATATATATATATATATATATATATATATATATATATATATTTATATATATATATATTATTGTAACCACGACCGAGTGGTATTAAATCAATATAACAACACTGCGACTAGCTGAGGATTCGAACCCACGTCGTTTTGGCTCGCCTCATGGTGAGCGAAAATCACACATGGTTACAATAATATAAAATACTGCTCGTGGAGGTTAGTATACCAAACGGGAGTAGAAGGAAATTAGCTCAGAGGCACACACACCACCGAATGAGGCGGGCCAAAGAGACATGGGTTCGAATCCTCGGCTAGTCGCAGTTTTATTATTGATTATATATATATATATATATATATATATATATATATATATATATATATATATATATATATATATATATATATATCTATCTATCAACACATCGGCCGATTCCCACCAAGGCAGGGTGGCCCGAAAAAAAAACTTTCATCATCATTCACTCCATCACTGTCTTGCCAGAAGGGTGCTTTACACTACAGTTATAAAACTGCAACATTAACACCCCTCCTTTAGAGTGCCGGCACTGTACTTCCCATCTCCAGAACTCAAGTCCGGCCTGCCGGTTTCCTGAATCCCTTCATAAATGTTACTTTGCTCACACTCCAACAGCACGTCAAGTATTAAAAACCATATGCCTCCATTCACTCCTATCAAATACGCTCACACATGCTTGCTGGAAGTCCAAGCCCTCGCACACAAAACTTCCTTTACCCCTCCCTCCAACCTTTCCTAGGCCGACCCCTACCCCGCCTTCCCTCCACTACAGATTTATACACTCTCGAAGTCACTCTGTCTCGTTCCATTCTCTCTACATGTCCAAACCACCTCAACAACCCCTCCTCAGCTCTCTGGACAATCGTTTTGGTAATCCCGCACCTCCTCCTAATTTCCAAACTCCGAATTCTCTGCATTATATTCACACCACACATTGACCTCAGACATGACATCTCCACTGCCTCCAGCCTTCTCCTCGTTGCAACATTCATCACCCATGCTTCACACCCATATAAGAGCGTTGGTATAACTATACTCTCATACATTCCCTCTTTACTTCCATGGACAAGGTTCTTTGTCTCCACAGACTCGAAGTGCTCCACTCACCCTTTTCCCCTCATCAATTCTATGATTCACCTCATCCTTCATAGACCCATCCGCCGACATGTCCACTCCCAAATATCTGAATACATTCACCTCCTCCATACTCTCTCCCTCCAATCTGATATCCAATCTTTCGTCACCTATTCTTTTTGTTATCCTCATCACCTTACTCTTTCCTATATTCACTTTCAATTTTCTTCTTTACACACCCTACCAAATTCATCCACCAACCTCTGCAGCTTCTCTTCAGAATCTCCCAAAAGCACAGTGTCATCAGCAAAAAGTAACTGTGACAACTCCCACTTTGTATTTGCTTCTTTATCTTTTAGCCCAACACCTCTTGCCAAGACCCTCGCATTCACTTCTCTTACAACCCCATCTATAAATATATTGAACAACCACGGTGACATCACACATCCTTGTCTAAGGCCCACTTTTACTGGGAAATAGTCCCTTCCCTCCTACACACTCTAACCTGAGCCTCACTATCCTCATAAAAACTCTTCACTGCTTTCAGTAACCTTCCTCCTATTCCATACACCTGCAACATCTGCCACATTGCCCCCTATCTACCCTATCATACGCCTTTTCCAAATCCATAAATGCCACAAAAACATCTTTACCCTTATCCAAATACTGTTCACCTATATGTTTCACTGTAAACACTTGGTCTACACACCCCTACCTTTCCTAAAGCCCCCTTGTTCATCTGCTATCCTGCTTTCTGTTTTACTCTTAATTCTTTCAATAATAACTCTACCATACACTTTACCAGGTACACTCAACAGACTTATTCCCCTATAATTTTTGCACTCTCTTTTGTCCCCTTTGCCTTTATACAAAGGAACAATACACGCTCTCTGCCAATCCCTAGGTACCTTACCCTCTTCCATACATTTATTAAATAATAGCACCAACCACTCCAAAATTATATCCCCACCTGCTTTTAACATTTCTATCTTTATCCCATCAATCCCAGCTGCCTTACCCCTTTCATTCTACCCACTGCCTCACGAACTTCCCTACACCCACAACTGGCTCTTCCACACTCCTACAAGATGTTATTCCTCCTTGCCCTACACACGAAATCACAGCTTCCCTGTCTTCATCAACATTTAACAAATCCTCAAAATATTCTCTCCATCTTCCCGATACCTCTAACTCTCCATTTAATAACTCTCCTCTCCTATTTTTAACTGTCAAATCCATTTGTTCTCTAGGCTTCCTCAACTTATTAATCTCATTCCAAAACTTTTTCTTATTTTCAACAAAATTTGCTGATAACATCTCACCCACTCTCTCATCTGCTCTCTTTTTACATTGCTTCACCACTCTTTTAACCTCTCTTTTCTCTCCATATACTCTTCCCTCCTTGCATCACTTCTACTTTGTAAAAACCTCTCATATGCTAACTTTTTCTCCCTTACTACTCTCTTTACATCATCATTCCACCAATCGCTCCTCTTCCTCCGCACCCACTCGCCTGTAACCACAAACTTCTGCTGAACACTCTAACACTACATTTTTAAATCTACCCCATACATTTTCGACCCCATTGCCTACACTCTCACTAGCCCATCTATCCTCCAATAGTTGTTTATATCTTACCCTAACTGCCTCCTCTTTTAGTTTATAAACCTTCACCTCTCTTTTACTTACTGATTCTATTTTCCTTGTATCCCATCTACCTTTTACTCCCACTGTAGCTATAACTAAAAAGTGATCTGATATATCTGTAGCCCCTCTATAAACATGTACATCCTGAAGTCTACTCAACAGTCTTTTATCTACCAATACATAGTCCAACAAACTACTGTCATTACGCCCTACATCATATCTTGTATACTTATTTATCCTCTTTTTCTTAAAATATGTATTACCTATAACTAAACCCCTTTCTATACAAAGTTCAATCAAAGGGCTCCCATTATCATTTACACCTGGCACCCCAAACTTACCTACTACACCCTCTCTGCATGTTTCTCCCACTTTAGCATTTAGGTCCCCTACCACAATTACTCTCTCATTTGGTTCAAAAGTTCCTATACATTCGCTTAACATCTCCCAAAATCTCTCTCTCTCCTCTACACTCCTCTCTTCTCCAGGTGCATACACGCTTATTATGACCCACTTTTCGCATCCGACCCTTATTTTAATCCACATAATCCTTGAATTTACACATTTATATTCCCTCTTTTCCTTCCATAACTGATCCTTCAACATTATTGCTACCCCTTCCTTAGCTCTAACTCTCTCAGATACTCCTGACTTAATCCCATTTATTTCTCCCCACTGAAACTCGCCTACCCCCTTCAGCTTTGTTTCGCTTAGGGCCAGGACATCCAACTTCTTTTCATTCATAACATCGGCAATCATCTCTTTCTTATCATCCGCACTACATCCACGCACATTCAGACAACCCAATTTTATAAAGTTTTTCTTCTTCTCGTTTTTAGTAGATTTGTACAGGAGAAGGGGTTACTAGCCCATTGCTCCCGGCATCTTAGTCGCCTCATACGACACGCATGGCTTACGGAGGAAAGATTCTTTTCCACTTCCCCATGGACAATAGAGTAAATAAAAAGAACAAGAGCTATTAAGAAAAAGAAGAAAAACCTAGATGTGTGTATGTATATCTATGCATGTGTATGCCAGTGTAGTGTGACCTAAAGTGTAAGTAGAAGTAGCTAGATATACCTGTTATCCAGCGTGTTTATGAGACAGAAAAAAGACACCAGCAATCCTACCATCATGTAAAACAGTTTCAGGTTTCTGTTTCACAGTCACCTGGCAGGACGGTAGTACCTCCCTGGTACGTCGTCATAAGTTTCAGTTTCCTATGTGTGGGTTATTTGTTTACAAAACCTAAAATCAACTAAATTAATGCTAAAAGGACTCGAAAGAGGACTGAATACCTACAGTCGTGGTTTTGAAGTGTCTCGAGTAGTTCATTCTACTCAACAGGTTGAGGTCTGGTCATGGACCAAGCAGCAGGGGCGTTGACCCCCGGAACACTCTCCATGTCTCAGCTTTAACCTCACAAAAGCAGGTCCTGCTAAGGGCGCTAGGAGGCACTAATATCGGCACGCTACCCACAGAAATGAGGTAACGACCCAGGCAACTGTTTCCCTTGACTACTTGCAGGAAAATAATTATTTAAAAAGTAAGTCTGTGCCTCACACCAATCATTCAGTTCCAGTGTTCCGCAAGGAACATTGGAGCCAGTTGATTGACCTGCTTCACCTCATCCCAAGAGAGAGAGAGAGAGAGAGAGAGAGATAGGGTGGTGGTGGGTGGTGGTATGGTGATGGTTGAGTGGCCTCTCAGTAATTAACTGTCACTAACTCAGTTTGGGTCTAGTCACCGAATAGGTGGTCAGGGGCCTCTAGTGGTCGCATTCACTAGTTATCAGGGCTACCAGCGGTCGTAGTCACTAGTTATCAGGGTCACTAGTGGCCGTAGTCACTAGTTATCAGGGATACAAATGGTCGTAGTTACTAGTTACCGGAGTTCCAGTGGTCTTAACCAATAGTTGTCAGGGCTACCAGTGCTTGTAACCACTAGTTATCAGGGTCACCAGCGGTCGTAACCACTGGTTGTCAGGGCTACCAGTGGTAGTAACCACTAGTTGTCAGGGCTACCAGTGCTTGTAACCACTAGTTATCAGGGTCACCAGCGGTCGTAACCACTGGTTGTCAGGGCTACCAGTGGTAGTAACCACTAGTTGTCAGGGCTACCAGTAGTAGTAACCACTAGTTGTCAGGGCTACCAGTATTAGTAACCACTAGTTGTCAGGGCTACCAGTAGTAGTAACCACTAGTTGTCAGGGTAACCAGTGGTAGGGGCCACCAGCTTTCAGGGCAACCAATGGTTGAGGCCACTAGCTGTCAGGGCCACCAGTTGTCAGGGCCACCCACAGAGGCTACACTCTGGCAGATTTCCCCGGGGAGAGAGAGAGAAACATGAGTGGCTGTCGACGACCACATCAACTCCAGTGACCTCCGTTCTTGAGACCTGTTGGCCAGACCAACCAAGAAGTGAGGAGACCAGCCAAGAAGTGGCGAGACCAACCAAGAAGTGAGGAGACCAGCCAAGAAGTGGAGAGACCAACCAAGAAGTGGGGAGATCAGTTAAGAGGTGGAAAGACAAGCTAAGAGGCTGAGCGACATTTTAAATGGAGGGGTAACGAGCTAAGAGGTGAGCAGCCAAGAGCTGAGGGAGCAGCCAAGAGCTGAGGGAGCAGCCAAGAGCTGAGAGAGCAGCCAAGAGCTGAGGAGAGGAACCAAGAGGTAAAAGTATCCAAGAGATGAGATGCGGGTTATTTATGTACATGCTAACTGACCCTGTCTGGTATGTTTCTGCACATTTTGCAGTGATTAGCTTTAGTCTTTGCCCATCTTTAGCGACTCTCTTAAATCAGGATCGAGTGAGTTGTCTCTGGCTTACCTGAGGTCTGCTTGGAGGGTGTTCCGTGGGTCAACGCCCCTGCTACCTGGAGGGCTACCTGTAGGGCATTCCGGGGATCAACGCCCCCGCGGCCCGGTCCACGACCAGGCCTCCCGGTGGATCAGGGCCTGATCAACCAGGCTGTTACTGCTGGCCGCACGTAGTCCAGCGTACGGATCAAGGCTTGTCGGTGTTTGTATACTGTGTAGTTCTTTCTAGATGATATAGCAAGCAAGCTGCATTCCTTGATACTTGTACGAATCCTTAAAATTTGGTGCGATGTATCTTTTAAAAGATTAGTCCAGAGTAGGACTGATTAGCTATCATTTGTTAGCTGATTAACTTTCATTTAGCACACAGGATAATATTCACGTACTAAGCTTTTACAGCATTTATGTTCAATATATGACTAATGTTTCTCATTCAGAGGTAAACATATTTATTGTATTTATTCATTAAAGATCGGGTCACTTTACATGTTTTGTTTTATTAAGCTCGAGAATAGTTAAAAGAAGTAAAATTTTCGCTTTATAATTGTGCTTTGTAAGTAGAAGACAGTAAATTTCACAAGGGGATTCATCCAAGAATAAGTTTTAATGAATCTAAGATCTACTTTCAGATTGTTTTAGTCATAGTTTCCATTCTGTAAGATCTAGATGTTGTCTTTCTGTGATTGTTGGTTTCTGAATAATCAGTAAAGGATACTTATGTCTAGGAGAGAGTATGCTGTATAAAGAGTATGCTGTACAGAGAGTATGCTGTATAGAGAGTATGCTGTATACTTTGCTACTTTCTAGTAGTCATGGTATGTGTATAAGGTTGCTCCATTTTATATCGTACTTTGTTTAACCAGATATAGAACTTAGTAATTAGAATTGTGGAAAAATGAGCTTAATCTCACTACAAATTCACTTCAAAACTTGCGATTTTGGCTTAAATAACAACGCTCTTCTTGCCGAATAAGGTAAGCAAAAATTTGTGTACGCAATAATTTCGTAAAAATCATTCTGAAACTAACGAAAAAAATATATTTCATTGTGTTTCTTTATTATTAAATTATTGTAAACTTATCTAAAATATATTTAGTGTAGACAGCCTGTACTGTCTGCTTAGACACCCATCAAAGTTCATATTTCGTGCTATGCTCGTGCTGTCACCTATAGGCCATACCCACTTCAGTCTGCCCCACCATGTTCCTTTCTCACTTCTCGTCAAGGCATCCTAGAGTCAACAGGCCTACTCCTCTCTCCCTCGCATGGGCATGGCCCTCCCGGCCATGGGCACAAACACACTGCCTGTGTACCCTCACATTATCACCAATAAAGTAAGAAGCCTCCGAAGCCTTATCATTGCTACCACCGCTCTGCAGAACGACACAATCGACTTGCGTTATATTAGTTGGATTAGGCTAAATTATATTGCGCTTGTTATAATAAGGTTAGGTAAGTTTTCTAAGGTTCTTTTGGTACAAAATTATTAATTTTTACATTAACATAAATGAAAAAAAAAACATCTTTAAACGGATAAGAGAAAATTTTAGAAAGGACTTAATTTTAAATGAATTCTTGCTAATTGACCAATTTTACCTATTCGACAGGAACACACACACACACACACACACACACATACATATATATATATATATATATATATATATATATATATATATATATATATATATATATATATATATATATATATATATATATATATAATCTGCTCCCTTTCAGTATTCTGTCATTGCCTTTGTAATGATCTGTCGTCTCATCCTCCAGAGCCTCATGGACGCGGGCACACACCAGGGATCACCACACACCTTATTATCACCTGACAACGCATCAAAGGACCTTCATATAATGATTCTCATCACGTAGTGACAAGGTGTTACGCGAGGCTGAATTTAGGGAATGAATTCCACCCCTTCTCTTTTCTATTTATTCCCTTCTCTCTTCCCCCTTTTTTTTCCTTCTCTAACTCCTTTCCTCGTTTGTTTCGTGGTCCCTTCTCTTCATAATTTTTTTTTTAGTCTTCTATCTTTTTTCTGTCTATACATTTCCTTCTCCCTCTCTTTTTATCTTCCTTCACTATTAACATGCTCTTTGAGGTCTCGTCTACTAGTACTCCTCTTGCAACTACTCACGACAAATTATCATTACTAAAATTCCTGATTCAAAACGTTTTTTTTTGAGGCAAAGTGTCACCACAAACTCTTGCAATGAATTAATTCATATTAAATCGTAATACTAAACAAATGGAAATACTACTCTTAGTGTTACCATTTTTGCTGTTGTACTTGTTTCTACTGTTGTTAGAACTGTTCACGTACACTTGATTTGGCTCGTCCGCGCGCTCACACACACATACACACACGCGCGCGCGCGTGCGCGTGAAGCATAATAGAAGTTCAGAATAACATTCAGGCATTTGAATCAATAATCCTTCAGATATTTATATATGACGTATGTTAGGCCAGTCATTGAGTATTGCGACACCTACATAGAGTCCACACCTGGTCAGGAACGTGAGAAAGCGAGAATTTCGGAAAAAAATTGCAGCTATGCTAATACCAGATATTAGAGGAATACACTATAAGGAGATATTGAAGGACCTGACTCTGACGACACTGGTAGAGAGAAAGAGAAGGAAAGAAATAATTACGACATGCAAAATATTAAAGGGAACTGATAAAGAAGATATGTACAGACTATTTGAATTAAAAGAAGCAGCATCAAGGTGATGCAGGTAGAAGTTGAAGATACAGATGAGCGGTTGAAAAGTAAAATGACTTATATGAGGCTGTGGCAGAGGCAAATTCAAAATATACACAACGTCAAGAGTAAATGTTCAAGAGGTAAGAAATCATTGATGCCTTTCAGAGATGTGAAGGAAGCTGAGGCAAGAGCTGACTCTCACCCCCACAAACACACCTCAGTGATACCTATGAACTTGTCGGTATTGTATATCATTATCATGTTCACAATTCGGTGAGTGCACAAACACACACACTAACGCGCGCACGCACACACACACACACAGGCCCAGGAGCTGTGACTCGACCCCTGCAACCACAACTAGGTGAGTACACAAACACACACACACACACACAGGAAAACATTGGGAAAAGATGGAGGGAAAGGCAATGGGAGGCGGAGAGGGAGAAGTCAGTGTTTATTCACGGGCTTCAGGAGAGTGAATTAAGGACACACAATGAAAGACGGCAGGAGGAAAGACAGGAGATTGAGAACGTCATTAGAGAAATAGGCGAAGAGGATATGTCTGAGATAGTAAATTTTCAGCGAATAGGGGGGTACGTGAAGGGGAGAAAACGGCCAGTCAAGCTGATCCTCAAGACAGAAACAGTGCGAAACAGGATCCTGCAAGAGAAACCACAGCTGAAGGAATCGTCAGCATACAGAAGGGTGTTCCTAGACCGGGAACGAACAAAAACAGAACGACAGCAGCTGAGGGAGTGGAGGCAAAAGCGAAAGGAGCTGGGAAGAGAGAGACAGACAGAATCAGCAGAAACCAACCAGAACAGGGAAGAGCAACAAGAGCGAGCACACACAAACCCATCCCCGGAACACCAAAACCAAACACGCTATCCCAACACAGACTACAATCCACGCTTACATCCCCCACCCATCACTATGCTGTAGAATCCCCCAGCACACCGCCAGGGCCCCCACCCCCACAGACCCCCAAAACACAGTGTTGGAGAGGAAACTGAATGTATGGTACACGAACACAGATGGAATAACGAATAAGTGGGAGGAGTGGCATGAAAGAATCAAAGAGGCATCACCGGACATCATAGCTCTCACTGAAACAAAGCTCACAGGGATGATAACAGATGCCATCTTTCCAACGGGATACCAGATCCTGAGGAAAGACAGAGGGAACAGAAAGGGTGGAGGAGTGGCACTGCTGATCAAAAACAGATGGGATTTTGATGAGCTGGAGAGAGGGGACAGAGGAGAAGCAGGAGATTGTATAATAGAAACACTTCAGTCCGCAGGTCCAAAAGTGATAATTGCAGTGATGTATAACCCACCACAGAACAGCAGGAGGCCCAGGCAAGAGTATGATGAGAGTAATAGAGCGATGGTTGACACACTGGCCGAATTGGCCAGAAGGGCTCATGCAAGCAGGGCGAAGCTACTGATCATGGGTGACTTCAACCATAAGGAAATCGATTGGGAGAACTTAGAACCACATGGGGGCCAAGAAACATGGAGGGCTAAAATGATGGAGGTGGTACTGGAAAATCTCATGTACCAACATGTAAGGGACACAACCAGAGAGAGAGGAGAGGAAGAACCAGCGAGACTGGACCTAGTATTCACCCTGAGTAGCGCAGATATTGAGGACATCACACATGAAAGCCACCTTGGGGCCAGTGATCATATGGTTCTAAGCTTCGACTACATAGTAGAGTTACAAGTGGAGGGGGAAGCAGGAAGGGCTGCAAGAATGAAGCCAAACTATAAGAAAGGTGACTATGTGGGCATGAAGAACTTCCTGCACGAAGTTCAGTGGGACAGAGAGCTGGCAGGAAAGTTCGTAAACGAGATGATGGAATATATGACAACAATTTGCAAGGAAGCTGAGGAGAGGTTTATACCCAAGGGAAACAGGAAAAGTGAAAAAGCCAGGATGAGCCCATGGTTCACCCAAAGGTGCAGGGAAGCCAAAACCAAGTGTGCCAAGGAATGGAAGAGGTATAGAAGGCAAAGGACCCAGGAGAATAAGGAGAGCAGTCGTAGAGCCAGAAATGAATATGCACAGGTAAGAAGGAAGGCCCAAAGACAATACGAGAATGACATAGCGGCGAAAGCAAAATCTGACCCAAAGCTGTTGTACAGCCACATCAGGAGGAGAACAACAGTCAAGGACCAGGTGATCAGGCTGAGGAAGGATGGAGGGGAGGTCAGAAGAATTGACAACGAAGTGTGTGAGGAGCTCAACATGAGATTCAAAGAGGTGTTCACAGAGGAAATAGAAGGGCCTCCAGAAAGGAGGAGAGGTAGGGTACACCATCAGGTGCTGGACACAATACACACAACTGAGGAGGAAGTGAAGAGGCTACTAAGCGAGCTAGATACCTCAAAGGCGATGGGGCCGGATAACATTTCTCCATGGGTCCTGAGAGAGGGAGCAGAGGAGCTATGTGTACCCTAACAACAATCTTCAACACGTCTATCGAAACAGGGCAACTACCTGAGGCATGGAAGACAGCAAATGTAGTTCCAATTTTTAAAAAGGGAGACAGAAATGTAGCACTAAACTACAGACCAGTGTCACTGACGTGTATGGTATGCAAGGTCATGGAGAAGATTATCAGGAGAAGAGTGGTGGAGCACCTAGAAAGGAAGGAGCTAATCAACGACGGCCAACACGGTTTCAGGGACGGGAAATCCTGTGTCACAAACCTACTTGAGTTCTATGACAGCGTGACAGCAGTAAGACAGGAGAGAGAGGGGTGGGTAGATTGCATATTCTTGGACTGTAAGAAGGCGTTTGACACAGTCCCACACAAGAGATTAGTGCAGAAGCTGGAGGACAAGGCAGGGATAACAGGGAAGGCACTACAATGGATCAAGGAGTACCTGTCAGGAAGACAGCAGCGAGTCATGGTCCGTGGCGAGGTGTCAGAGTGGGCGCCGGTGACAAGTGTGGTTCCACAGGGGTCAGTCCTAGGACCGGTGCTGTTTCTGGTATTTGTGAACGACATGACGGAAGGAATAGACTCCGAAGTGTCCCTGTTTGCAGATGATGTGAAGTTGATGAGAAGAATTCAATCGGACGAGGACCAGGCAGAACTACAAAGGGATCTGGACAGGCTGCAAGCCTGGTCCAGCAATTGGCTCCTGGAGTTCAACCCCACCAAGTGCAAAGTCATGAAGATTGGGAAGGGCAAAGAAGACCGCAGACAGAGTACAGTCTAGGGGCCAGAGACTACAAACCTCAATCAAGGAAAAAGATCTTGGGGTGAGTATAACACCAGGCACATCTCCTGAGGCGCACATCAACCAAATAACTGCTGCAGCATACGGGCGCCTAGCAAACCTAAGAACAGCATTCCGACATCTTAATAAAGAATCGTTCAGGACCTTGTACACTGTGTACGTTAGGCCCATACTGGAGTATGCAGCACCAGTTTGGAACCCACATCTAGCCAAGCACGTAAAGAAGCTCGAGAAAGTGCAAAAGGTTTGCAACAAGACTAGTCCCGAGGAGAGGTTAAGGGAAATCTACCTGACGACACTGGAGGACAGGAGAGAAAGGGGGGACATGATAACGACATATAAAATACTGAGAGGAATTGACAAGGTTGACAGAGACAGAATGTTCCAGAGATGGGACACAGCAACAAGGGGACACAGTTGGAAGTTGAAGACTCAGATGAATCACAGGGATGTTAGGAAGTATTTCTTCAGTCACAGAGTGGTCGGGAAGTGGAATAGCTTGGGAAGAGATGTAGTGGAGGAAGGTTCCATACATAGCTTTAAGGAGAGGTATGATAAAGCTCATGGCGCAGGGAGAGTGACCCAGTAGCGGCCAGTGTAGAGGCGGGGCCAGGAGCTATGTCTCGACCCCTGCAACCACAACTAGGTGAGTACACTAATGTAGTTCCCATATTCAAGAAAGGAGACAGAAACGAGGCACTAAACTATAGACCAGTGTCACTGACGTGTATAGTGTGCAAAGTCATGGAGAAGATCCTCAGGAGGAGATTGGTGGAGCACCTGGAACGGCACAGGATTATAAACGACAACCAGCACGGATTCATGGAGGGCAAATCCTGTGTCACAAACCTTCTGAAGTTCTATGACAAAGTAACAGAAGTAAGACACGAGAGGGAGGGGTGGGTTGATTGCATTTTCTTGGACTGCAGGAAGGCCTTCTACATAGTTCTTCATAAGAGATTAGTGCAGAAGTTAGAGGATCAGGCGTGTATAACAGGAAGGGCACTGCAATGGATCAGAGAATACCTGACAGGGAAGCAACAACGGGTCATGGTATGTGATGAGGTATCACAGTGGGCGCCTGTGACGAGCGGGGTCCCACAGGGATCAGTCCTAGGGCCAGTGCTATTCTTATTATATGTGAATGACATGACGGACGGGATAGACTCAGAAGTGTCTGTTCGCAGACGATGTTAATGAGGAGAATTAAATCAGACGAGGATCAGGCAGGACTTCAACGAGACCTGGACATGCTGGACACCTGGTCCAGCAACTGGCTTCTCGAATTTAACCCCACCAAATGCAAAGTCATGAAGATCGGGGAAGGGCAAAGAAGACCGCAGACAGAGTATAGGCTAGGTGGCCAAAGACTGCAAACCTCGCTCAAGGAGAAAGAACTTGGGGTGAGTATAACACTAAGCACGTCTCCGGAAGCACACAACCAGATAACTGCTGCAACATACGGGTGACTGGCAAACCTGAGAATAACGTTCCAATACCTTAGTAAGGAATTGTTCAATACACTGTACACCGTGTACGTCAGGCCCATACTAGATTATGCAGCACCAGTATGGAACCCAAACCTGGTCAAGCACGTCAAGAAATTAGAGAATGTGCAAAGGTTTGCGACAAGGTTAGTTCCAGAGCTCAGGGGAATGTCCTACGAAGAAAGGTAAAGGGAAATCGGCCTGACAACACTGGAGGACAGGAGGGTTAGGGAAGACATGAGAACGACATAAAAAATACTGCGTGGAATAGAAAAGGTCGATAGAGACAGGATGTTCCAGAGAGGGGACACAGAAACAAGGGGTCACAATTGGAAGTTGAAGACTCAGATGAGTCAAAGAGATGTTAGGAAGTATTTCTTCAGCCATAGAGTAGTCAGGAAGTGGAATAGTCTAGCAAGTGATGTAGTGGAGGCAGGAACCATTCATATCTCTAAGATGAAGTATGACAAAGCTCATGAAGAAGGAAGAGAGTGGACCTAATAACGATCAGTGAAGAGGCTGGGCCAGGAGCTATGACTTGTCCCCTGCAACCACAATTAGGCGAGTACATTTAGGTGAGTATACACACACACACACACATGCAAGTTCAATGAAAACAGACACATTTAGTACATGTTGCTTATTGATTCTGATTGGTCCCTTGTTCTGGCTTCACTGCACTTAGGGACTGGCATTTTCTTCACGCATAGAACAGTGTTCTAACACTTTAACATTATTGCTTCGTTAGAATATGGCTTCCGATGGCCCTCGTTCTCTTAAGTGTATTATCTGTACGAGTTGATCACGAGACAGTGTCTGAGCAAAGTGTTTGTAATTCGTCATTTTAAATCAAGAATGGACTCTGAAATTCTACTTGCGTAATAGATTAGATGGTTTATGGTTTTAGTGTCCAGTGTTCAATCCCGAGATGTTAACTAAGAAATTATATCTAATGCTGGACTTATATCCATGAACAATATGAAGATTAATTATTGCTCATAATCTGAAAAGAAGTCGTGGTCGTGTACTTGAAAACAGGGGACAGTTTACAGTGAAAGTGAATCCCCGCTGATATATATGTCGTGCCGAATAGGTAAAACTTGCTATTTTGGCTTAAATAGCAACGCTCTTCTTGCCGAATAAGGCAAGCGGTAATTTACGTATGCAATAATTTCGCAAAAATCATTCTGAACTTAATGAAAAAAAAAATATATATATCATTGTGTTTGTTTATTATTAAATTATTGTAAACTTATCTAAAATATATTTAGTTGGATTAGGCTAAATTAAATTGCGCTTGTTATAATAAGGTTACCTTTATATATTTTCTTCCTCGATGGGCTTAAATAACTTATGTATATACGTATAATAAAACTTTAGACAAATATTACCAATTAAATGTTCATATTTTTAAAAAGTTTCTGATCATCCTGCATCGATTAATTTGCTTGATATGCTGACTAAAAATAAGCATATAATAAATAAACTGTATCTGATGACAGAAATTGAATTAATGAAGATAAAGGATGTGAGTTTGAAAAATCTTTTGTTTCTGTCGACTCAGATGGGTCTTGTCAGGCGGCCGGAGTTTATACTTCTGTTATGGTGAGAAGCGGCATCGTAAAGTGCGTGCGCAAGCACGCACGCGCACATACGCGCGCACACATGCCTCGAGGAGTAATAACATTAATCTAGCAAGACATGAGTCACTGGAGGTAACAACCGTTGGTTAGCAGCGAGGCGGGGCTGGCAAGCTATTCACGTGGCCTTGTCCACACACACAATCATTTCTGTCTGTGTCTCTCTCTGCCTCTGTCTATCCAGGTATCGGTGTGCCCAATACAGCCAGAGACTTGGCTACCTCTGCACTATCTCTCCAGCCAGACAGAGCACAGACAGAGCAAGTCAAAGAGCATCCTCTCACCTCTCGCTTCCAACTGTGTTCACTGGACCAAAAACAGGTACGGAGGGCCCAAGTCGGTCACCACGCAGCGTTCAGTATGTAGATTTGCATGACATTCCTATGCCTTGGAGGACAGAGACTGGAGCCTTTGACTACCAGTTACAGAACAGTTTGTAATTGTTTGTAAGCGTAATTGCATATTTGTTTTACTTGTTCAGAAAGATCTTCACTTATTGAATCCAATTTTATTTTATTTATCATTATGAACTTAGGATCGCGTAACTTTTGGTTCAACTAAGGTCCAGGTGGCTGGACCTTAGTTGACTTTTGTGGAAGTCGTCCTGGATGGTGGTAGTATACTATAGATATAGTTTTGAAATGGGCCCAAGTAAGATAGCATCTCTTTGCTTATAAATTCAACGGAATGAAGAGAAATTGATCTCACATGGATATTCAATAATGAGAAACAATATGATCTTGGCGATGTTTTTGTTTCTCATCTACTTTAATTATCAATAATAATTCATTTAATTTTATTTTCTCATGTAAAAGTATTGATTATAGTTATAACTCGACATATGCTATAACTTCTCTTAAGAATAAACGTCATGTTTTTTAATATTTTTCTTAAAATCATATCATAATGTTTCATATTTTATCTTCTATTGAAAGTCAGTTTAGGGTTTCCAGTCAGTCTTCGTATTTATAGAGCATTCAACAACTAAATAAAAAAATCATTGATAGGCTAAATGATTTCAGAAATGGTGTTTATAAGTGCCACTTAGATGCTAGTAAAAGAATGTTAAGTGAATTAATTAATCAAAATGACGCATTGACTGTCTTAAAACTACTAAGCTCCCTAGTATGAGGAAGGTGCTTAGCTTTCCTAGTGTCAGAGTTAGGATAAATGAACTTCAGTATTCAACTATTCCTTGGTAACACTTATCATATCTGTTCTTAAGTATCTGATGCAAACTGTTAGGGTGTCATGCATGGGCGTGGGTGGACCTCAGCCAATCAGCTTGCAGATAGGCAGCGTCTGAGCCAATAGGAGCGTCAGTTATTGTGGGGATGGCCCTTAGCGACCCAACAATAATTAATGTATCTTAAGTACTCTTAAAAGTTTTTCCTAACAATTACTTTCATCATATTTTACACATATTATTTTTATTACTATTATTTTTAAATCACTGCATTAAATAAGGCTAACTCTTGCTTATCACTAATTACTTTGAGCTACATTATATTCCATGTATGATAATATTAATCCTGAATAAAGTCTCCTCTCTGATCTTTACAATATTTTTATCATTTTAGGCATAACTTATATAGATTAAAAAAGAATAGTTTACATTATAATAAATCCATTTTGAAAAGAGTTCCTTCAATTAATGGGATCAAGATCCATTTAGTATCAAGGCATCTCATTAGATGAGAGGGAATGAGGTATAATTCATTAACATTAAATAACTATTTTCTTAAAATAAAATTATAAATAACAGTTAATAGGCCTAATGATCGTAGGAGATAGGTCCTCCCCACATTGAATTTTATTTACATTTCTTTATTCCACTAATCTACAAATCTAGGTGAAATTCATTGTTTTTCTCATTGTTGCCAATACTTTTTTTTTTTTGACTGATTTTTTGACTGATTTTTTTGACTGATTTTTATTTGTTTTGACTGATTTCTTAGTTTGATGTAAGGGTAGTGAGGGTGGCGAGTGCTCACGTAATAACAAACGAATAAGGAGCAGTGGAATAGGATTATTGACTGAGCTCCGGCAAATTAAATCACTAAATTTATTTTTTGCTGTCTCGTCTTGTTGCTTCTTTTAATACCTCTATAACCTTCAAGTTATTATTTATGCGGATATTGTGTTCAATCTTCCTACTTCTTAAACATGTGAAAAATACAACTCTTTGAACTACAGTTCCCAATAAATGTCGAACACCTTAGTGAACTAAGACTTTATCATTATAAAATAACTACCGAATATTAACAAAAGATACAAGAATAACAACCACAGTTATTCTTAAGTAGTAGGAGATTTAAAAATGGTGGATACCTGGGAGGGTTGACTGGGGAGAGCTGCCTCCCTTTCCCCGTTCTACCTGGCTACCTGCTTTATCTCACCTGTGTTTGTTAATTACTGCCATGTTGTTTACTGTAACTGAGACAAATATGGAGGTAGAGGAAGATGAAGTGAGATGTGGAAAGATGTGGGACAAAATTGACCTAATTTCCCGAAATGCTCTACATAACAAATTACTTTCTATATAGTAGTATGCCACTGATGTCAGTTAAGCCTGTATACTTTGTACGTGTACTTGTAGAAATAAAGATGACTCCAGGGTGATGGTCATGACTGAATGGAGAAGATGATTTCAACAGGCTTATAGAGATGACAGTATTGTGATGGAGATAACATGGTGATGGAGATGACAGCAGTGATGGAGATGACAGCAGTGTTGGAGATAACAGCAGTGATGGCGATGACAGCAGTGTTGGAGATGACAGCAGTCATGGAGATGACAGCAATGATAAAAGCTTAGCCCATATATTCCTTCACCAAATAATATACAGATAATAACACTATGTACAGCGAATATTTACAAGATGGTATATACAAACAAGAGACTATGAGAACCATCTTCGACCAGAGTAGAAGGTAGTCTGCCTATACTGCTCAGAGAATTGGTGGGCATTCTCGTGATTGGCTGATGAACCAGCAACTAGCATAGCAGTTGGGCACCGACAGCTATATATACTCTTCACTGGTTGGAAGGGTATGTCTACATGAACGTGTGACATTCATCAAATAAATTGTAACTCTTCGCATGCCAAATAGACTAAACAACGAGAACTGATGAGCACTGCCAGTTTCTCAACTCACTAATGTGAGATGCATTGTGTAAAATATGGAATTATTTTCCTTGTTACATAATTCATCTAGCATCAGTGAGTGGAGACATTGGCAGTGTTCCTCAGGTCTCTTGTTAATTATTCTACATCTGCAATTACTATTACCACTACCAATTCTATACAACAACAACAACTATTACTACTATTATAATTATTTCATCGTTTGCACACCACTGTCTCTCTTTACTCACTACCACTACTACTTTCTTATTGCCACCTCTCATGTGGAGAAAATTCTCCAAGAGAGGGGGGGGGTATCAGCCCTTTCTGCCCTTTCAACCCTTTCAAGGGCCCAGCCCTCAGAAAGGGCAAGACGGCGTCTGGCTTCCTGGTCAACAATTTAATTCATAACAGATGTACGGACCCAGGAAGCCAGGAAGTCCCGTGATGGCTGACCAGTGTTGCAAAGAGTGTGTATGATTGACAGACATTTGAGGAAAATAACTCTTTGCCGTAGCAGGAAAGTTAAAGAAAACTGCTGTTTCAATTTTTATACTTGACATTACAATCATGTGCTGTCAGTGATCTAAATATTTAAAGAACACAAGCATATGAATTGCAAACTGTTGCAGCGTTTAGCAAGTGGTGATTTGAGCTGAGGTCAGCGAAACAGGGAGAGGGCAGGAGCGGAGGAGAAGCGGGCTCAGATTGACTTAAGAAACCAAAGAGGGAAGGCTTGCGGTGCTTGATTTGACCTAACAAAGGAACATTTGTCGTGCGCATCCGATCTCTATCAATCTCCACTAATGCCGGGAAATCGGATAAGAACTCTGTTCCAGCGCATTTAGTGATAATTAATCATAAAATAGCGGTACATTAGAGAAGTGTGCGCAGATTCTTAATACTGTTGTCGTCGGAGACGACAACATAAACTGAACAGTATAACTTTTCACTGCACTACAGAGTATCACTCTGTGGTGCAGTGGTCAGTACTAATACCTCTGAAGTGCCAGATTATGTGGTGCAGTGGTCAGCACTAACGCCTCTGTGGTGCAGTGGTCAGTACTAATACCTCTGAAGTGCCAGATTATGTGGTGCAGTGCTCAGCATTGACGCCTCTGTGGTGCAGTCGTCAGCACTGACGCTTCTGTGGTGCAGTCGTCAGCACTAACGCTTCTGTGGTGCAGTGGTCTGCAATGACGCCTCGGTGGTGCAGTCGTCAGCACTGACGCCTCTGTGGTGCAGTCGTCAGCACTGACGCCTCGGTGGTGCAGTCGTCAGCACTGACGCCTCTTTGGTGCAGTGGTCTGCAATGACGCCTCTGTGGTGCAGTGGTCTGCAATGACGCCTCTGTGGTGCAGTGGTCTGCAATGACGCCTCTGTGGTGCAGTCGTCAGCACTGACGCCTCTGTGGTGCAGTGGTCTGCAATGACGCCTCGGTGGTGCAGTCGTCAGCACTGACGCCTGTGTGGTGCAGTCGTCAGCACTGACGCCTCTGTGGTGCAGTGGTCTGCAATGACGCCTCGGTGGTGCAGTCGTCAGCACTGACGCTTCTGTGGTGCAGTCGTCAGCACTGACGCCTCGGTGGTGCAGTCGTCAGCACTGACGCCTCTGTGGTGCAGTCGTCAGCACTGACGCCTCTGTGGTGCAGTGGTCAGCACTGACGCCTCGGTGGTGCAGTCGTCAGCACTGACGCCTCTGTGGTGCAGTGGTCAGCACTGACGCCTCTGTGGTGCAGTGGTCAGCACTAACGCCTCTGTGGTGCAGTGGTCAGCACTGACGCCTCTGTGGAGCAGTGGTCAGCACTGACGCCTCGGTGGTGCAGTCGTCAGCACTAACGCCTCTGTGGTGCAGTCGTCAGCACTAACGCCTCTGTGGTGCAGTGGTCAGCACTGACGCCTCTGTGGTGCAGTGGTCAGCACTGAGGCCTCTGTGGTGCAGTGGTCAGCACTGACGCCTCTGTGGTGCAGTGGTCAGCACTGACGCCTCTGTGGTGCAGTGGTCAGCACTGACGCCTCTGTGGTGCAGTGGTCAGCACTGACGCCTCTGTGGTGCAGTCGTCAGCACTGACGCCTCTGTGGTGCAGTGGTCAGCACTGACGCCTCTGTGGTGCAGTCGTCAGCACTGACGCCTCTGTGGTGCAGTCGTCAGCACTGACGCCTCTCAAGCGCCAGACTCGGGTTCAACTTTAGCTCTATTTTTTTTTTTCTTTTGTAATTCGTTTTTTCTTTATTTTTCTCAGAAACATTTCTGATTAAATTTTATTTTTAGAAGCAATTCATTAAATTTTACGTGAAAAGTGTATTCCTAAATATTATGAAATATTATTGATTATTATAGGGAATACTGCACCTGGGAATGAGAGCTGATCAGGGTTGACCCGAGAAAGAAAAATAGCTCACATTTATGGGAGAAAAAGCGCATCACAAATTGGGTTTGTGATTGGGTGAGTGCGCACACGATGCGCCTGCATTCTTAGGTCAGATGGGTGACCAGTGAGGGACCGTGGTGTGACGAGTGCTGTGATCTTAGTGATTAAGTCTAAATCATGTTATGATCTGAAACTCTCAGGTATGGAGAGAGGGAAGAAGTGGAGGCAGGCAAAGAATAGCACCGGAGAAGATGTCTTCAGTCGTAGAAACAGTTAACCCAGTGAACGATCACTTTATGCGTAGTTGGGTACCGCAGGCAGGCGCAGGAGTTCAGTGTAATACTGTGAAAGTTGTAATGACTCGTTCTTGAATTTTCTAAGCACTTCGTTTGGTATATGGGTGTAGCATAGTTGTCCAAGTCATCCATATAAATTGATTCACAAACTTTTGGACTTGTGGTGTTAAACTGTATCCGGCAACAGAGGCGTATTTAAGAGTTCCATTACAAAGTCAAGGGTCAGCAACCATCGTTAATACGCACGCGTCTATTGTCTCCTCTGTTTATTCTTTGGCGAAATTGTGTTCTTGTTCTTCGCATGTGAATCCTTCAACTACTTCACCTCAACTTTCTGAAGAATAAAAGTAACTTCTCCGCGCACATGTTCTTTTATCAAGACTGATGAACTGAACACAGGCTGATCGACTACCTCAAACTCACCTTCCACTGTTCTACTCCGTATTGGACGGATGGAGTCCCTTGTTTCTGTATAAATCTTCAAATATGATAAAGCTTTCCAAACAAAAGTTATCTTCAGCAGCATCAAAAATCTCAGTATTTAACCACAACGATAGAGTCCTAAGTACATTAACGCACTCATAGTTACTAAATGCAAATCAAGCTTCCATTATTCTTAATGAAACCTTTGATAAAGTACGATACTACCAACATTCGTAACTTACTTTGGTACTCATCCACACACAGCTGCAAGATGAGGAATAGCAATATTCTACACTAATGATGTGAAATGTATTAGCTGAACATGTTCCAGGGACGAACTTGGGAAATAAATAAAACCGTAGTTACAATAAAAGATATCTATAGATCATTTCATACTTAAACCGCCAACTTTGTCAATAATCTTAATGATCTAATCATAAACAATAAATATAATATGCATTAATAATTGTTAGGGAATTTAGTATCATCCACATACATCCTGAAAATCAGCATACATCTGATTTCCTAATCCCAATGAATAAATTATTAATACCATCAATAACCAAGCCTAAGACACAACACCATGTTTACGTAGTCTTATTCTGACATATAAAACCGCCTCTAAAAGCACCCATTATCACCGACAAAATAATTACCTCTCCTACTTGGTCAAAATTTTACCACACTAATTAGTAACAATGTCTGGCGGAGAGAATTTAACTAACGTGTCCATGTTTTCCTACTGATAAATTTAATCTTCTACAATAAACAATGTTTTTTAAAAATAAAACAGGACACAACAATCATAATTAGTTAACCAAAAGGTTCCTCAGATCCATTGATATAAATCGATGGAAAAAATACAGTTTGGGCTTAATTCACAAAGAACTACCTAAAGGGTGTAAATAACTACAAATATTTTTATTATGATTTAGTTTAGTGAACCAAAGAGATGTGGAAAAAAACTTGAAAACTCTCAAAAACTGAGGTTGAAGTAAATTAGCCCAGAACAAAAAATATTCTAAATAAGCTAAACAAACTTCCCATTCAGGTCGCTCAAACAGAAACTGAACCTGGTAGCTTCTCGATTATAGGGGCAAATCAAGTCAAGAAAATCCTAACTTGTAATACCCATCACAGATAAAATCCCTAGCTTTTTTTATTTTTCCACAGCAGGGCTGTATGACCGTAGTGGGTTTAGGGCTTTTTTAATTATAATCTCCCTTTCTACAACTAATTTTACACTTGTAATTTAAATAATAAATTCTCTTTAAAAATGCAAGAATCATAGCCAATGCAGCAACCTTTCATACGTAAGAAAACTATTCAAGTGCTATCCCCAACTACTCCCATACTGTTCAACAAACCTATGGAAACAAAAATTTTATCAGCAATATTTAAGCCATCAGTGGCAGCCTCAATCACAAAATTTGTGACTCGACAGAAGTCAACAGATACCGATAAATTTCAGGCAGCTCATCTTTAGCATATAATGAATATCCAGGTGCCCTCTTTATTGACCTAAGAAAAACGTTTCATGCAGTACACCATAATATCCTACAGCTTAAACTGAAACATTATAGGATCGAAGTTCATACGTTCACGTGAAGACCTACTTTACCGATAGACACCAACAATTGATCAATATTCACAATACATCATCAGCTCGACCTATCAAGATAATGGGACAGTAGAGCAGCGAATTAGGATGTCAGTTATCTTTTCATCTACATCAATGACCTACCTAATGGCTCCCAGAAACTTAAACCTGGTTCTGTTTACAGATAATATCTTTTGTCATCTGAAATCCAGACCTGGTTGTCCTCCCCAACACTGTTACTGACGAGCTCGTGAAGATATCTACTTAGATGGCATTCAACAAACTTGATCTCACTGGTGACAAGTTCTTGTACTTATTGTTTGGGAATAAAGCTAAAGAAAATACTAATTAATGTACGGTAACTAATATACATACGGAAACACAAAAAGAGATAAAATCTTGATACCAAACACAAATCAACACTCACATTGCGTAAATGTAAAAAAATATAAAACAGTGGGCATTTTTTCAGATATACTTTACAAAACATCTAAAACATCACTGACTCGGTACTCTGCTCTAATTCACCCTTATCCTACTAATGGTTTATGCTCATGGGAACTTATTACAGTAAATCCTCTAAAGTCCTTCGTAATTCAAACATCTGTATTTTGAATAATGAATCCCTGGTGGGCTTAGCTCGCAGTTTGGATTAAAACAATAAGAATTTAATAATCAATCATTTAGGTTAGAGACAATATATGTCAACAGTAGTCAAATGTTCAAATTTTCTCAATATTCAAACATCTACATTTAATACTGTGCATGATGTATATACAGGAGGCTCAATATTTACATTACGTCTGTTCTAAAAACATTCTTAGCTGCAGCACAATATAATATCCTGCTTAGTCGACACACCCTGAACAGGCACCCATTGGAAATAAAAGACCTATAGACATAGCAATCACTGCCAGAATATATAAAAGTTTCCTGTTCGTAAACTGTTTCAAAAATATTGTTAAATATTACATCTTGAATTTGTTGTAAATCTACGATGATCGGATAAGCTGTAAATATCAAATACTGCTATGTCTAATGTAGCTGATTATCCACATTCCAACCATCGTTAATACGCACGCGTCTATTGTCTCCTCTGTTCTGATTTAAAAATGTCTCAGACTTCAAACATTCATACATCTCTAACAATGGAGGTCTTCAATGTACTGTAAAACCACATTCAATATCTTCCTTTTCTCATAATTCTAATAGCATATATTTCATCAATAATTTCCTTAATTTAATTTTGAAAAATTGTTTGAAAGCTGCAGATACGTATATGAGAAACACGTGTTTGTGTATATGTTGCATTCGGCTTGGAATGTAGAATGCGTGTGCACGTTTTATGCAGGATTGTGTTTGTGTGGCAAGGATAGTGGCTAGTACAGTGGCTAGGACAGTGGCTAGGACAGTGGCTAGGATAGTGGCTAGGACAGTGGCTAGGACAGTGGCTAGGATAGTGGCTAGGATAGTGGCTAGGACAGTGGCTAGGATGGGATGTGAGGCTGCTCGTCGCATCAAGTGTTTTCATAAATATATTATTAACCTGAGCAGGACTTTCCAGGCAATTCTACCTCCATCAATTATATAAATAATATTGTCAGTAGAGTTTTCTATATGATATTTCTCCATATTAACACTGCAGTTTTTATTATACTCATTATTGTGATTTAAAAGTAATCATTACTTTGAATAATCTTATCTTCAGACAATTTACTTTTAAGCTTAGCGTTTATAGAATTTAACATCAAGATACAATGTCAAAAAGTTTTAAATTTTTCTTTTAGTCTCCCCGAAATTTTTGAAGTAAATTCCCATACTTATGTAACAATTATGCACATTTTGGAAATAAAAATTAATATTGTGTATATGTCGTGCCGATTAGGTAAAACTTGCGATTTTGGCTTAAATAGCAACGCTCACCTTGCCATATAAGACAAGTGAAAATTTGTGTATGCAATAATTTCGCCAAAATCATTCTGAACATAACGAAAAAAAAATATGTCAATGTGTTTGTTTATTATTAAATTAATGTTAAAGTATCTAAATAATATTTAGTTGGGTTAGGCTAAATTAAATTGCGCTTGTTGTAATAAGGTTAGGTAGGTTTTCAAAGTTTCTCTTGGTACAAAATTATAAATTCTTACATTAACATAAATGAAAAAAATATATCTTTAAACGTATAAGAAAAATTTTAGAAAAGAATTTAATTTTAGATGAGTTCTTGTAATTATTAGTTTTACTAATCAATATGACATATATATATATATATATATATATATATATATATATATATATATATATATATATATATATATATATATATATATATATATATATATATATATATTAGTTATATATATATATATATATATATATATATATATATATATATATATATATATATATATATATATATATATATATATATATATATATATATATATATATATATATATATATATATATATATATATATATATATATATATATATATATATATATATATATAGTATATATATATATATATATATATATATATATATTTTTTACAATTATATATATATATATATATATATACGATTGCTATTTCGGTTAATGTTTTTTTTTTATTTATTGTCGCCTTTCGTAAGTCTATCTCAAGGTTCTTTTTTTTTTCAACAAGTCGGCCGTTTCCCACCAAGGCAGGGTGGCCCAAAAAGAAAAACAAAAGTTTCTATTTTTAACTTTAGTAATGTATACAGGAGAAGGGGTTACTAGCCCCTTTCTCCCGGCATTTTAGTCGCCTCTTACGACACGCATGGCTTACAGAGGAAGAATTCTGTTCCACTTCCCCATGGAGATAAGAGGAAATAAGAACAAGAACTAGTAAGAAAATAGAAGAAAACCCAGAAGGGTGTGTGTGTATGTATATGCTTGTACATGAATGTGTAGTGTGACCTAAGTGTAAGTAGAAGTAACAAGACTTACCTGAAATCCTACCATCAGTAATCCTACCATCACGTAAAACAATTTCAGGCTTTTGTTTTACACTCACTTGTTATTCATTTCTGAAATGAATTGCAAAGGCAGTTAAGCAAGGAGAAATTTCTCCCAACATTTAAAAAAAAAAGACAATTTGGATACACTAATGAATCTACTAAATACGAGTCAAGTGACAGGGCTACATCGGCAGATCTTTAACCCACCATAGTGATACCAATGACCAAGACGTAAGTCATGAGGTCTTTTCTGCTGTCTGACTTACAAAACAACTACCACAACCACCGACATCACCACCACAACCACAACCAATATCATTACCACCACTAACACCACAATCATTACCACCTCTACCACTACCACCATCATTACCACCTCTACCACCACGACAACCACCAACACCAGCAGCACCACCAGCAGCCACCACCACCACCACCTGTAGCACAAACCCTCACGCAACGTTCATATATGGGAACTCCATAAACGTATTCCGTAAATGGACAATACAAGACAGAAGGAATATTGGTAATGGCGGTGATGGGGAGTATCGTCTTATAATATTACAACGTCATTTAGATGAAACTTTGTCAGTTCCCTATAAAATGTGTTGAAGGCAAGACTAAGTTTCTCAAAGGTAGGAAAGGTAATTAAATCAAGGCCAATATTAGGTTGAGTGGGGCTTTATACTGCACGAAAGAGAGAGAGAGAGAGAGAGAGAGAGAGAGAGAGAGAGAGAGAGAGAGAGAGAGAGAGAGAGAGAGAGAAGAAAAAGGGAGAAAGTAGAAGAAGGAAAATAAAATGGAAGAAAAGAGAGAAGAAAAGGAAACAGTGAGGTTAGGTGAAAATACGAGTGAGCAAGTATAAAAACGAGTGATAATAGTGAGTGTGAATGACACACACACACACACACACACACACACACACACACACACACAATTAGGTGAGTACACTCAGATGAAAACCAGGGATGTTAGGAAGTATTTCTTCAGTCCCAGAGTTGTCAGGAAGTGGAATAGTCTGGGAAGTGATGTAGTGGAGGCAGGATCCATACATAGCTGTAAGGAGAGGTATGATAAAGCTCATGGAGCGGGTAGAGTGACCGAGTAGCGGCCAGTGAAGAGGCTGGGCCAGGAACTGTGACTCGACCCCTGCAACCACAACTAGGTGAGAACACACATACACACACATACGCACGCACATGCGCCCTTCGACAAGTGGGGTTCACAAGGATCAGTATTTGGACCAGCGCTGTTTCTTGAGCACGTTAACGACACAACGAAAGAAATCAAGTCAGAGGTATTCATGTTCGCCTTCAAACGGAACTAATCAGGTTGCACGAGGATTCTGTCAAATGGCTACTAGAAGTGAACCCTAACTAATGTAAAGTTATAATAAAAGGGGAAAGGATAAGACAACCAGAGACACAATTCAGACTCATGGGAGAAAGACAGTGAACCTCCCAGAAAGAGAAGGGCCTGCGGGTGAGCATGGTACCGAGCATATCACCTGAGGCGCATATCAACCGAATTTAAACCTCAGTAAACACGAGGTTGGCAAATTTTATGAAACGCTTTCAGGAACCTCAACTAATATTCAATTACGAACCAATACAAGGCATTTTTTCTGCCTAACCCTTGGAATACGCAGCGACAGTATGGAACCCAAATCTGACAAAGCTTGACAAGCTGGAAAACGTGCAGAAGTCTTCAACAAGTCTAGTCCCGGTGGTAAGGAGTATGAGCTAAAAGGAGAGGCTAAAAACTAAACCTGATGACATTAGAGGAAAGAAATATCAGGAGCAACATGATTACAACGTTTAAAATACTAGGAGAGACTGACATGGTGGACAAGGGAAATCTTTTGGGGAGAGGAAAGAGAGCTCTCAGGAACACGAGGACACAGCTGGAATGACCTAGACAGTGAAATTGGAGATGCAGGATCCATGCATAGTTTCATGGAAATGTACGATAGGGGTAGCAGAGTCAGAAAAGAGTGAACCCAGTAGTAGCTAGCGGAAAGATGGTGACAGGCGCTGAGATACCTCCTACCTCATACACCCACAAATTAGTGAACACAAATAGGTGAGTGTGCGTGCGTGTGCGCAAGCACACACACACACACACACACACCTTCATTCATACAACAACTATCGCTATGCATGGGCTTTATCAATACAAAATTCTAGGACATAATTTGAAAAGAGTAAAACTACATACCAAAGATGAGGTAATCAGTCCCTCGGCCTTGGAGTTGGTGTGTTCAGCACCGTTGGTGTGGAGATTCTGAAGACCAGGTAAGAAGGCTTGACCTTAAATAGGCGTCAGCTGATAGGGACGGGTAGTAGACACTGCAACATCATGGAATTCTGAGGACATGTACATAGCTTTCTTCAGAGACTAGTACTACTACTACTACCCACTCTGGGTATGCTACTTCCCTCAGAATTCCATGATTTGCAGTCGTCTGCTACCCGTCCCTATCAGCTGACGCCTATTTAAGGTCAAGCCTTCTTACCTGGTCTTCAGAATCTCTACACCAACGGTGCTGAACACACCAACTCCAAGGCCGAGGGACTGATTACCTTATCTTTTGTATATAGTTCTACTCTCTTCAAATTATGTTCTAGAATTTTGTATTGATAAAGTCACTGGATGTCGAAACGTCTACTATAAAGATACCCAGATGTTGCACATGTGTCTTAATTTCCTCTTGTCCGTATTGTATACCATTCTTGTACAACAATAACAATGATAATTACAATAATGATAACTATTATAATCAATTATTTATGTTTGCTAGATTTTTAAACAATCTTTCTCATTAATTCTCAGGGTTCATGGACAGTGTAACAAATTAACCACGTTATTGCAATCTCTATTGCAATCAAATGTTTGATTCGTCCACATTCTGTCCCAATCATTCGCCGGATGCTTCCACTGCAGTTCTCAGTAATATCATCCTCTTTCCCCGCAGCATTCTTGCCTCGCACCACCAATCCACGAGTCTCTCGCTGCAACAACAACAGCTTCTATCGGCTCTGAAAACCTCTTTGGCAAATCCCCCCGAGGAAGCGATGAAGTCTGAGGGTGATCGTGGCCGGCTCCGGCCTGTCACCTGGGGCTCGCTCTCGCTACATCTCCCACAACAACCCAGTTTTATTGAGGGTGTTGGGTTATGTTCTAAGGGTTGGAATGAGGCGATTCCGAAAGAGAGAGAGAGAAAAAAAAAAGTGAAGGGAAAGAGGAAATAAAAAAAAGAGAGAGAAGGGAAAGGGGAAAGGAGCCAGAAAGAGGGAGAGAAGGGAAAGGAGCGAAAGTACTTGGGAAGTACACAGGAAGACAGCAGAGGAACTGAAAGTTCACGGGGAGACTATCTGCTGAGAATAACTGCTTTAAACTAGAATAAGGACTATTGCTTAATATATAGGTTTGTGGGACAATGATGCTCAAATAGAAGGCTCTCCTCCCACCCTCCGCTCCTTCTGACCACTGCCGGCACAATAAAACAGGCGGAAAAACATTTCACACATATATTTAAATTTAAAGAAGAGCGGAAGAAATGGAACTGGACGGAAACGTAAGCTTTAGTTACAACTGGAAAATTAGTACCGTCTATGTCTTAAACCAGTTTGTTTTTCCACTGTCACTCACAGAACTGTATGAACCAGTAGTTCTACTTTTGGTTACCAGAAGTTTAGCTAGGCCCATCACGATTACTATTAGTTATAACTGACTGAAAAATTCATAAAATATTTTAAAATCGCTCAAGTATTAAACGTGTATCACCAATAATATATCTACACGTCCCTTATTAAAATAAATGAATGTTAAAATAATTTAATGGACGCAATGAAGATCCTTAAAATTCCGCTTTGATAAAAACCTGTACATTGACACCTCTCTCCTGCGCCTCCATGTGAAGACTGACACATCTCTCCTGCGAATCCCTGTGTAGACTGACACCTCTCTCCTGCGCCTCCCTGTGTAGACTGACACCTCTCTCCTGCGCCTCCCTGTGTAGACTGACACATCTCTCATGCGCCTCCCTGTGTAGACTGACACCTCTCTCTGCGCCTCCATGTGAAGACTGACATCTCTCTCCTGCGCCTCCCTGTGTAGATTGACACATCTCTTTTGCGCCTCCCTGTGTAGACTGACACATCTCTCTGCGCCTCCCTGTGTAGACTGACACATCTCTCCTGCGCCTCCCTGTGTAGACTGACACATCTCTCTGCGCCTCCCTGTGTAGACTGACACATCTCTCCTGCGCTTCCATGTGAAGACTGACACTTCTCTCCTGCGCCTCCCTGTGTAGACTGACACATCTCTCCTGCGCCTCCCTGTGTAGACTGACACCTCTCTCCTGCGCCTCCCTGTGTAGATTAACACATCTCTCCTGCGCCTCCCTGTGTAGACTGACACATCTCTCTGCGCCTCCCTGTGTAGACTGACACATCTCTCCTGCGCCTCCCTGTGTAGACTGACACATCTCTCTGCGCCTCCCTGTGTAGACTGACACATCTCTCCTGCGCTTCCATGTGAAGACTGACACTTCTCTCCTGCGCCTCCTGTGTAGACTGACACATCTCTCTGCGCCTCCCTGTGTAGACTGACACCTCTCTCCTGCGCCTCCCTGTGTAGACTGACACCTCTCTCCTGCGCCTCCCTGTGTAGACTGACACATCTCTCCTGCGCCTCCCTGTGTGACTGACATCTCTCTGCCTCTGGAAGACACATCTCTCCTGCGCCTCCCTGTGTAGACTGACACATCTCCCCTGCGCCTCCATGTGTAGACTGACACGTCTCTCCTGCGCCTCCCTGTGTAGACTGACACCTCTCCCTGCGCCTCCCTGTGTAGACTGACACATCTCTCCTGCGCCTCCATGTGAAGACTGACACCTCTCTCCTGCGCCTCCCTGTGTAGACTGACACCTCTCTCCTGCGCCTCCCTGTGTAGACTGACACATCTCTCCTGCGCCTCCCTGTGTAGACTGACACATCTCTCTGCGCCTTCCTGTGTAGACTGACACATCTCTCCTGCGCCTCCCTGTGTAGACTGACACATCTCTCCTGCGCTTCCATGTGAAGACTGACACATCTCTCCTTCGCCTCCCTGTGTAGACTGACACCTCTCTCCTGCGCCTCCCTGTGTAGACTGACACCTCTCTCCTGCGCCTCCCTGTGTAGACTGACACATCTCTCCTGCGCCTCCCTGTGTAGACTGACACATCTCTCTGCGCCTCCATGTGAAGACTGACACCTCTCTCCTGCGCCTCCCTGTGTAGACTGACACCTCTCTCCTGCGCCTCCCTGTGTAGACTGACACCTCTCTCCTGCGCCTCCCTGTGTAGACTGACACATCTCTCCTGCGCCTCCCTGTGTAGACTGACACATCTCTCTGCGCCTCCATGTGAAGACTGACACCTCTCTCTTGCGCCTCCCTGTGTAGACTGACACCTCTCTCCTGCGCCTCCCTGTGTAGACTGACACATCTCTCCTGCGCCTCCCTGTGTAGACTGACACATCTCTCTGCGCCTCCCTGTGTAGACTGACACATCTCTCCTGCGCCTCCCTGTGTAGACTGACACATCTCTCCTGCGCTTCCATGTGAAGACTGACACATCTCTCCTTCGCCTCCCTGTGTAGACTGACACATCTCTCCTGCGCCTCCCTGTGTAGACTGACACCTCTATCCTGCGCCTCCCTGTGTAGACTGACACATCTCTCCTGCGCCTCCCTGTGTAGACTGACACATCTCTCCTGCGCCTCCCTGTGTAGATTGACACATTCCTCCGCCACCTTCGGAGTACAATGGCACAGCCCTCCTGCACCTCCCCGTACACTCATACATCATGCCTGCATCTTCCAGTGTAGATACACATCCCTCCTGCACCTCCCTTTGTACACTGGCACATCACTCCTGCGCCATTGTGTTCACTGAAACCTCTCTCCTAAACCTCCTTGTGTACATATGACACCTCTCTCCTACACCTCCTTATGTACACTGTCACCTCCCTATGTAGAGTTTCACATCCCTCTTATACACCCTCATGTTCACTGACAAATTTTCCCTGTACCAATTATTCCTTTCTGATTCCTATTTTTTGAACCCTTCAAGGGTGGCGACATGGTGTTAGTGAAGGCCTCTTCATCCAAGGATTTGTTGCTACTCTGGTCAGCCGGTTATCTTAACCACGGACAACATAGAACAGCTTTAAGAACAGTCAAGTGGATGGCTGTTGACGGAGGTTTGAGCAGCTCAAATACAACTTTGTGACTACTGACTCCCTTCGGACTATTTTATTGACTTTTATCTTATATTTATAGTTTTTTTCATTGTAAGAACCTAACCTAATCAAAACAAACAAACCTAACCTAACCTAAATTAATCAAACCAAACCAGACCCAAACCAAACCAAACCAAGCCAAAACATAAACCAAGTCAAACCAAAACCAAACCAAACTAAAACGGAACCAAACTAAGCCAAAACCATACCAAACTAAACCGAAGACAAACTAAACCAAACCCAAACCAAACTAAACCAAACCAAACCAATCCAAAAGCAAAACCAAAAATAAAGCCCAAACTGAACCTTACATTGCATTGCCTTAAGATTTTAAAGTATTTAAATTTTAAATTTTTTACATTTTCAAAAACATCGAAGAGAAAGCATAAAGTTAAAGTGAAAGATATAAACATCTGAAGAACAGCAGACGAGAAATAAGAGTAAGGTAAACAAGTAATGTATTACCAGAAGATATGAAGAAGCGACAACAGTACGAACATAAAATAGCACAACCTGAATATTTACACTAAGAGATACAAGAAAACTCAAAACACTTTAAAATATATTTTTATACAATTAATTAATGCTTAAAAATAATTATTATTATGTTTAACAGGCATGTCTTTAAAAGGCAAACAAACTAAAAGAAAACTGACAAAGCATTTCTTTTTAAACTGTTATGCTCTAGTAAGTGACGGAGAGAGAGACAGATGGAGTGAAAGTTTACTGAGAATTGGTCTATGTGCCCAGATCAGATTTTTTTGCTAAAAGGTAGCACCCAAATTGACAAATCCTGGTTAAATATTTCGAAATGGTCTATATCTATAGAAGATATTTTCATGGGAAAACCATTTGAGAGTGGCATCCAATATCATGTTATGACTAGTGAATGCACACTCCCAGCACAACAAACCTGAAAGTCATACAATTGATTTACTCTAATACCATAAAATTACAAAGCTGCCGAGTAAATTTTTCCTGTGATTGTGATTGTCTTGCGCCTGACATCCTCCCTAAAATGGCGCCGGTGGAGAATAAAAAGGCCCAATACCGTCACTAGAACAATACACAAATCTCCGCACATAGAAAGTAACGTCGTCATAGGTGAGGGTTATTTGTGTACAGTTCTAGTAAAATATACTTAGTTTAAAACTTTCTGTTTCGCTTTGCCTTAATTAAAGATCACTTGCTTCTCATGTGCTTTGTATTCAACAGGCTTTCTATATGTGCCAATGGAATGAATGTATCCTCACAGTTTCAGGAATAACATTAATAACTATGAGATATAAACAAGTGTAAAATTAATAAAAAAAAAAATTAAATTAAGTTTACTCAAAAAATAAAACAGAAATGGAATATTGCTTAACTGACTCAAACAACGAAATTAAAACAGAGAATGTGACTCAAAGCTACTGCATAAACATCGGTTCTTCCAGCATGAGGTAAGACGCAGACCGTGGTACTGAAGTATGTCTAAGATCCGCTGTGACCCAAAGGGGCTTAAGTGGGAAAATAGCCACTGGTAGATATGTGAAGATAGATGATTCGAGTACTTTAAGTTGTAGACTGAGATCCTGACACTAGTGGTAGAATAGACATGATCAATATTGGTATAAACCTTGGTAATAGTTAACAAGAAATTGGTTTAGAATGACATATGAACAAAAACTAGAACATATTTATTAGAAAAACGTTTCGGTCCTGGGACTTTGATCACTTCTCAAGGTCCCAGGACCGAAACGTTTTTTAATAAATATGTCCAAGTGTTTTCTTACGTATCTTTCTAAACCTTGATCAATATTAAAGGAGAAATAAGTGATATTATGATTAACATTACAGGAATAATAAGTTGCATTATCTTCAATATTATAGACACAATTAGTGATAGTAATTTCAGTATTATAAGAATAATAAATGGAATTATGATCAGTATTATTGGAGTTAAAATTATTATTATGCTCAATATTATATTGGTAAAATCCACATTGTGTGGATATTGTTGACAATTTATCTACAAACAGGTAGGCAGAAATATCTAATTCTCGAGAGTAGAGATTATAACTTAAGACCACTGGTATTAAACAAATAATACTAAGCAGTTTCTTTGTCCAAGTTGATATATAAAAAAAAATACACATTTCACTGATTTATTGAAACATTTATCTCAATGTGTGGCAAGCGTGAAAATAAGAGAAGCGTGTAGATATATCAGAAAAATAATTAGGAAACAGCCTTGGAAACAATAAAATGAAGGAAGATGGGCAGGCGAGGAAGTTAGTAAATTTGTGCATTGGGCAAATAATACTGTCATTGAAGATATCAACGGCCAACATGGGGAAAAGTAACATAAGCTCCCTGGTAGCGACAGTTCGCTGGGATAAAAGTACCAGAGGAAATTAGGAACATGGACTAGAGACGAGTAAAGATGTTGCTTGAGATATTTATTGCCTGATTGAATTATTAGAGAGATATCATTCAACGCCCATGTGCGCTTCGTGAAAATATTTCCTGTTATATAGACACTCTTCCCATTACCTCACCTCCCACCATCCATAAAATATTCTCAAAGTTCGTCTTTATAAGGAGATGTAAATATGTGTGATCATAAATAATGAGTATTTTGTTTGTGTTCAATTGAACTAAATACTAGTGACACGATGGTCGAACCAGTTAATATGCGTACATGTGATATTATAGGTTAGGTTAGTGAAGGTTCGGCAGGAATCTGGGAAAGTGTTTCCTGACGAGGGTCTTAGTCATATGATGACCCACCACTGGAGCTCTTGCCCATCTGACCGAGGCCTTCCACTGGCTTCCCGGTTCATCCCTTTAAAAAATAAGGTTATAATTATAACCAAAGTGTAGTATGTGGCATAATGAATAACTGCTGCTAAGGCGATATGTTCATTTACAGGATTAGTGACGCAGTTGCAGTGTTAGTAATTTCACTGTCAGTATGTATAACCCTCTTGTTATAGTGGTATAGTGAACAAACACAGTATCACTGGTGCTGTGATACTGTGTTTGTTCACAAGATGAGGACATTTTTGCTATTGTCGGAACTCGTATATTATTTATAATCTCCACTCCTAAAGGGATATCGATTTTATTATCCACCACAACAACAAGTCCTGATTTAATGACACATGTTCCAATTTATGCGACGGTACCCAGACAGTCTCTCTCTCTCTCTCTCTCTCTCTCTCTCTCTCTCTCTCTCTCTCTCTCTCTGAAGCCACCTTCTGTGAAGCAACCTGATACGATACATCATTAAGTACCTTTTGTTACATACATTATGAAGTCTTTACAACCAGGAAGATTTACCCACTTTTCCCAACTTACATAAATCATCAGTGAACAGTTCGAGGAACTTCTATTGTCTTAAAACAGATTCGTCAGAATTCACGAGTGATCAGAACATCCTTTCCGAATCGTCTCTAGCTTGTCTCACTGCCTCTTCTGGGCTTAAACGGTTTTTAAAGTCTCCCACAAAATGGGTATTCAAGTCACCCTTACCAAAACAAACTTAAACTTTCATTATTTCCATAAACTAACTTATAATAGTTTTTTTACATAAAGCCTTCGCATATGTATTTTACTACATTCTCTACACAATAAACAAAGAAAAGTTAAAGGAGATCCAAAATACTTAAATTCATGTATTTCTTTTCATACAATGAAAAATCTAAATTCACCATAATTATACACCATGTTACCCCTTCATTATAACAATTTCCCTATTTACGAGTCCCAGGCAAATACATAAATAAATTACTCCCTCACCTTTAAGTATGCAATATAAATCACCAGAATTCTCTTGGTACGCTAACCCTTACCTAAGATTATTAATACTCTGTTTTAATATGAATAATATAGTTATTTCTCAATTACAACACTGAAAAACAAACTGTATTGATTATTTTATAAGCTTTCTATTAGAAAAATAGGTTGCCACATTGTTTAGTTTACCACAATGAGGCGTTTTTCCTAAAAACGACTTCCACATTCCCACCCTTTGTTTATGTAACATTATCAGCCATATACAAATAACCCGCACGTAGTAAAAAGAAGCTTATACCTGGAGTCTATCTGGAGGGCATTCCGTGGATCAACGCCCCCGAGTCCCGGTCCATGACCAGGCCTCCTTGTGGATCAGGGCCTGATCAACGAGGCTGTTACTGCTGGGCTCTTGCAGTCCAACGTACGAACCACAGTCCGGCTGATCTGGCACTGACTTCCAGTCCGACTTGGACTATTAAATAGTCGAACTTGTGATTAATTAATGGTCCAAGTTGGAGCGAAACGTCCTCATAAGCTTCTTTCTCCTATGTGCGGGTTATTTATGTATTTATATTCCGACTGATTATGCAGATAATTATGTAGTAAGTTAATAAATCAAATAAAATTAACCAGTCCCAAATTTTCATGACACTTTGGATGACTGGTATTATTACGGTATGTTTACTGACCGGATGAGAGATACTGTGGTTGTAGGTTCATGGGCAGGATGCAAGATACCATGGAGGAACGTTCACCTACAGGAAGGAACGTTCACCTACAGGACGGAACGTTCACCTACAGGACGGAACGTTCACCTACAGGACGGAACGTTCACCTACAGGACGGAACGTTCACCTACAGGAAGGAACGTTCACCTACAGGACGGAACGTTCACCTACAGGACGGAACGTTCACCTACAGGATGGAACGTTCACCTACAGGACGATTGGATGCTCTGGTGGTACGTTCAGAGTGCAACTGAATATATTCGTCTCTTTGGATAAAAAAATGAGGAACGTGATAATAATTGCTGAATTCAATAGAGAGAAAGAGTAAAGGATGAAGGAATAGTGGGAAAAGGGAAAGAATATGTGAACGGGAGAAAGGTGGAAGACCATGTTGAAAAAGAGAAGAGAAAGATAAAAAAATGATGCAGTGAGAGGGAGATGAAAAAACAAGAGAGGAGAAGTAACGTAATTGTGGAAAAAGAATGTGAGGAAGGAGGCAGGAGAGAGTAATTAGAAAAAAACAAAAAAATAATGAAGGAAGGAGAAGAGATCAAATCTCGACTTCTACTGATACCTACTTCCATTCATTTTGACTTGTTTTTCTTCTTCTTCTTCTTTTCTTTATCTTTTTCTTCGTCTTCTTCATACTCTCATTCTCCATCTCCTTGTCATTCTCTTCTTCCACTGCTACCAACATTCCACTGGATACCTCACAGTTTCTAGTTAAAAAAAAAACATGGTTAACAGGTGAGTTTATTCAGCTGTGTTTGTCCAATTAGTAGCGGTCAACGCACCCAGAGGAGACCCCGCCCTAGACGCCAGAGTAAACAATACAAAGACACGTGAAACTTCGACGTAGCCTACACGGGTGAGCCAAGGACGTAGAAACTAGAGAAATAGATATATACTACAAGGGTGAAGCAAGAGCTCACACACGATAAAAGTAGAAATAAGAATGTAAATAAACAGAAGAATAAAAAAACAAGGTTAGAAGACCGATAAAATACTGCTTTTATCACTTCTATTATGTTCTGGCAACTGATGCACCTCACTGATGTTTCCATTAACACAGTTAGCCATTATAAAATATCCAGTAACTGTAGTTCAGTCCAATAATTGCATGATGCTTGCACAGCTCATTCTTAAAATACTTTTTTTTTATCCACAAACGGCTTTAATTGGCGGTTTGAATTTCTGTTAGACGAAAACTAACCTCGTTCGTTGTCAATCTTTTACCTCAAAGTTTCAGACCATTATTTCGACTTATGACTCACTTTGCACTTCAAATATTTCTTATTGTTTTAACATAACAAAACAATTTAGTATTTTGAAAGGTTGAACAAGATCTCGTAGTCTTGATTTCTATAGATGGAAGAGGTTAAGTACTTTTAGCTTTTTCCTCAAATGGTGTTCATCTCACCAGTGACACGAGGTTAGATGCTCATGTAAGGTGCTGATGGTAGTATTTTTTTCGAGACCGGAAATACAAAACTGGACAACATATTCAATGTATATTGATCTCATAAACGTTCTTCCTCCATATACCAAATAGTTGAGGTATGTGGATGATGTGCCTTAAAATGAAAGTCCCGATGACTTTTTACCCACATTAAGATCACTATGGAAAGTGAGATAAGTGGAATAATTCCATTTCTGGATATACATATTCATAGATCTGGTAGAACATTTAAGTTCAATATTCATCACAAGCCTACTAACATATGTTCATACATAATTTACAATTCTAATCATCAAACATTAAACAGACTGCATTTACTTCTATGTTTTTGAGAACCTTAGGTTTTTGTAGCCATGAAATCTATGGAGAAATTAAGAAATCTATGAAAATGCTTCTAACTTACAATATCCACGAATATTTATTGATAAAGCTTTTCATAAAGGAAAAAAATAATTCTGCAAGACGGAGCCTAATAGCGAGTATAATAAGCTCGAGAATTTGTTGGTTTTACTATATAATGAAAATATCTTTCACATCCCACAGGCTTTTGAATACTTAAATAATGAAGCTGTCTTTAAATATGACAATACCGTAAAACAGAAATTAATTAAAAATTCTATCAAGGAATCTTTGGGTTGTATACACTCCATCCAATGTAAAAGTTGTGATACCTTTTACTTAAGACAAACTGGCAAGTCTCCTCAGACCAGAGTTAAATAACATAAATATGCAATATCTAATAGACGAGAATCCACGAACCAAAATCTCTGAATTTATTGTATACAAGGATCAACGCCTCTGACTCCTTGCAAGGCAGCTACTGCTTGTTCGATGATGTGTGTATTGGAGGACATCAGTTTGTGTTTCTTCTTGCTCTTTGATGATTCTTATGTCTTCTATGAGGGATTCTGTGGTGCCTGCCATTGTGATTTCATCCAAGATACTGATATTGAGTTTGCTCATTAAGTCCTCGGCGAATTGTTGTTGGCCAGGCAGAAAAAAGGGGGATGAGAGGATTTTCAAGCTGACATCTTTACGTGATTCAGTTTCATGCTTTCCAAATTAGAAGTGTCGAGTCGCTGTTGTAGCAAGAGTGAATAAATTGATAAAGTGCAGAAAAGTGATCAAGAACAGCTCTGATTACAACATCTCTTCTGACAGAGTTAAAACCATTTACAAAGTTCAGTTTTATCAGGGATTTCTGGCACTTGATTTTAGTGATATATGCAGATGCTGCATGACCTGCTTCTTTGCAACCTTGCTGCATTCCGAACTCCAGCTTCCTTGGTGCCAGCATAATGGCTGCATCACGGTTCACTGTTCTCACTGCTGCACTGGCAACTAGACGACGGAGCGAGTTGATACGGTGATAGGCCTGATTCCTCCATCTTTCCTTTTTCAGCGTTCACTGGGATACGTCAAAAAGTAAGGGTCCTATCGGTTTCAAGAACACCACTACACTCTGACAGCAGACGTTCAGCAACATCTCCGACTGCTAGTTTAAGCAACTGATTTACGTATTGTGGCCTTAATCTCGTGAAACCACCCACAGAGCTGGGTTGTCAAGGTTCTTCTCTGGTGATATAATCATGAGGATTATCGTCGTTGTTAGGGGCTCTAGGCGGGTGTTTTTCTTGCGGGTGTTTTTCTTGCGGGTGTTATTAGTCTGAATGCACCTGCAGTATTCTCTTCCTCTATGTTCTTGCTAATCTGTGCTTTTCATTTTAAGGACAGTGGGGGAGGTTTGACATGCGTGTCTCTTTTTTTTTTTTTTTTTTTTATTGCACAGTGAGGAAGGCGGACAAAATTATCATCTTTTTTGGGAAATTCGTTTATTGCCTTAATGAGAGACGATGCAAGGAACTTGTCTCTCCTGGGTGGAACAGCCACGCAGGTATTGTCAAACAGGAGGAGGCTGTGCTATGCTCTGGTGACTCTTGTTACATCACTGACTTTTCTTTCTAAAGGTCGACTAGTTGGGCAGCAGCGTGAGTGTGATCTGCATTGGGAAGGTACAGCAGAGTCCTGCAAGATGTTAATTTGATTGCTCCTTTGAATTAAAGAATTAAATATTTATTTTAGTTACCAGTAGATAACTTATTTACCAGGGAAAACAGGATATATACGCTGGTTGAAGTATATCTCTCAACGTATATATGTTGAAAGTTTCCTTTAATCCCTATTTTATGGTTTAAGGATTCTTATATGGCTGCGAAAGGGTTAGTTACCGTACAACCGCTAGGTTTTAAACCACAGTAACCAACCAATTTATTACCGGAAATATACACCGAGAAGTATAATTCTCTCCTCGTATATATGATGAAAGTTTCCGTTTAGGAATTAAGGAATTCTTGTCTGGGGGCGCAAATATTACGATCAGCCTTAATATCTCTGGTGGAGTTAATAAATTTTAACAGGAATTTTAAATTTGTTAAAATATTGCTTTCAGTTGAACATGCGTATTCATACTACAACTGAGTTTTGATATTTTTTTCAGAAAGGGTCATAGTGACAAAATGCTGCTGAAACCCATTATTGAAATCTCTACCTTAAACAAAAACTAGCCGGAAGATGGAATTACTTGAGACCAGATGCATATACACTAACACCATACACACATCACAGTTTACATATTTTGCGCTCTAGGGAATCCATGTATGGTATCGGAGATAGAGAGGTTGTTAATTTAACGTGCCTGCACTTGACCGGCAGGCACAGTGCCATGTTAGATACACATTGCACCCATTCATAAAGGAGAGACTGCATTTCCGGTACCAAATGGATAAATATCTTCAGTGTAATATTGGAGTTACGGCACTTTCAGGATATTTAACTGCTACGACTAAAGTAAATGTCGGTAAATAGCCTGATTACTGGAGGCCAATTTTAAATTTAGCTGCATTAAATTACTAAAAATATATTGTATTCTTCCTAAGCAGGTTAACGTTAAAGAAAAAGCGTAGTGAAGTGTCAACCCAATAGCAATGAGACCCCATGAAGTTGCATGATCTTCTGTAAGCTTCTGTAGGTGTATAGCACGCTGCAGATTTAGGAGAATCCATACTAGTTGATCAGTGGAATAACGCTTAGAGTGGTTAGAAATATCTCCTCCTCCTACGTTCCGCAGCTAACTCTTCTTCCCACGCTCGGCAGCTAACTCTTCTTCCCACGCTCGGCAGCTAACTCTTCTTCCCACGCTCGGCAGCTAACTCTTCTTCCCATGCTCGGCAGCTAACTCTTCTTCCCACGCTCGGCAGCTAACTCTTCTTCCCACGCTCGGCAGCTCTTCTTCCCACGCTCGGCAGCTCTTCTTCCCACGCTCGGCAGCTACAAGACGCTACTAGAGCAAATATCATTACTTGGCCTGAATTATAGAGTCCAGGTTTGTATTTGATGGAGTTTTTGACTGGTTACCACAATGATGGGACAACTACTATCTCCCGTGCCTCATCAAGGAACACATACGTTAAATAATACCTGGTCTGGTCTCATTCTCTTGGAGATCGAAGATTTTATTTGTCCATTATAAATTTAATTATAAATATGGTACGCAGCCTCTTGCCTCAGCCACAAGCTACAAGATGAAGATTTTTTACTGAGGTTGCAACTCGAACCCATGGCGAGTGAGTCTAAAATTTATTATAGCCAGCTGGCCTAGTGGTTAACGCACTGGCCTATGAGGTTTAGGATCCACTCGCCATGGGTACAATCCCCACACGTCCTGTGATTTGTTTGCAACTGTGTTATTATGATTTTGTCTGGCAGTTTTGTGTACCAGGACATGTTTTTATTTACTATTTGCTATGGAGCTTATGGTATACAATTTTTCTTTTAAAGGAGAGAGTAAGGAAGATTGTCAATACACCAGAGTGTCATGCTAATACATTTCTTTATCATCAAGTTTACATGTGTCACGCTTCACCTTTCAAAATATTTAAAATATTATAATGGCACCTCTGACATCTTATATATGTTTATATGTATATTTATGATAGGCTGAATAATTATGTAAAAGGAATGTTTTTGGTAATTTGCAATATCAAATAATTTTATATATTACTGAGTTTAATTTCTAATGTAATTACTAAGGCATTATTTGAGATTATTATAAATATGGCATAATTCACCAAAAGGCCTTAGTTAAGTTGATGGCATATATAAGCCACAAGAAAAGATAAGATAAGATAAGCTTTTTAGGTTCATCTGGGGGTAATCAGTCCCTCGCTGATGGACTGATTATCTCAATTCCTCCTCATCTTCCACCTTTCTCTGCATTGGACTGAAGAAACCACTGGCTGGCGAAAGTTTCCTGAATAAAGATACCAAAATGTTGCACAAATGTCTCATTTATCAACGTGTCGGTTTTCTAAACCATTTATTCAAACACAGATAATTACTAATTACATTTACATTTGCCAACTGCCTCTGAGAAAGAGACTCAATAAAAAAAAAACTCACCGTGTTCATTTAAAGAACTGATCCATCCTTCGATGCTCCTCACACCTTCATATTCCCTTTCGCATAACATCTTTACCCTCTTGACTGGTGCATTTTATCATCCTTTGTACTGTCGACAGTCCTTGTGTTGGCATCCATCAGCCGTAAAGCCGCTTCTCACCTACGTAAGAGTGGCCTTGATTTGAACAGGAATTCAAGCGTGGGTTTATGGTACCACTGGAGTAAATCATGTAGTCTTCTAGACAAGCAGGGGAGGGAGGGAGGGAGGGAGAGAAAGGGAGGGAGGGAGGGGAAAGAGAGAGAGAGAGAGAGAGAGAGAGAGAGAGAGAGACCGACCGACCGACCGACCGACCGACCGACCGACCACCTAGAGGCCGAGCGATCTTGAAATATACCAACTTAGAAACTGACCGACCTAGAGGCCGACCAAACTAGAGACATACGAACATAAGGAGGAACACTGCAGCAGGCCTGTTGGCCCATACTAGGCAAGTCCTTCACAATCCATCCCACTAATAGAATATTTGCCCAACCCAATTTCCAGTGCTACCCAATTTCGTTAGGTTCAAACCGACCGATTTAGAGACTGATCGACCTAGAGACCGACTGACCTAGAGACCGACTGACCTAGAGACCGACTGACCTAGAGATCGACTGACCTAGAGACCGACTGACCTAGAGACCGACTGACCTAGAGATCGACTGACTTAGAGACCGACTGACCTAGAGACCGACCGAAGTAGAGGCCGAGCGACCTAAAGACTGACCAAAAGACCGGCCTAAACTAAAAGACGGACATAAGAACATAAGAACATAAGAATGGAGGAACACTGCAGAAGGCCTACTGGCCCATACAAGGCAGGTCCTTATCAAAACCACCACTACCTAAGAATTTACTCCGAGACTTCGTCCCTACCCGCTTCTTTTTTCCATTCTGATGCAGAATATTTTTCATTTTTCACCCCAACTCCTTTCTTTTCGTTCCTTCATCCTTTCTTTTCAGTTTATTCCTCATGTTCTTTGATTTTCTTCCTCCTTTCCCATCTCATCTTTCGTTCTTACTTCGTTATTTCCTATTTCTTCCGCCATCCCTTTTTTTTCTCTACCCTCTCTCTCTCTCTATCTCAGCTCTAAAATTTCACCCTTTCTATTTTTCACTCTTTCGTCCTCAACTTTTGCTCTTTCTTCATTTCCTTCAATTTCTCCCTGTATTTCCCTCTCCGTGTACTCTTTACATTAATTTCCTTTCTTCCTTTCCTCAAATCTCTTCCTCCCTGCCTCCCTCTAGCCTTTCCATCTCTACCTCCCTCCCTCCCTTCCTCCAGGCTCTCCTTCTTTCCCTCTCATCAGTCTCTTTCTCCCTCACTCCTTACAGCCTCTCACTTCCTCCAACCTCTTTCTCCCTTCCCCCTTCTTGACGCTATCTCTTTCCAACCTCTCCTCCCTTTCCTTCCTCCGACTCTCTTTTCCTCCCTCTCTCTAGCCTCTCCTTCCTTTCCTCAAGCTTTCCCCTCTCCTTTTCAAGCTTCTCTCTCCCTCCTTGCATCATCTCCCTTTATCTCTGTCCTACCTTAAAGCTCTGCTTCCCTCTTTCCATTCCTCAGGATCTTCCTTCTCACTCTCCTTCATTCCCCTCTCCCTTCCTCCCTCTCCGTTTTTTTCCTCCATCCCTCTCTCCTACCTTCCCTCCCTCCTTCCCTCCCTCCCTTCCTCCCTCCTTCCTTCCCTTCCTCCCTCCCTCCCTAACTCCTCACTTGCTGTCCTATTCTCCGTGGCTAACAGGCCAGAAAAGATTTATATTTCTCTGTTTGAAATGAAAATTCGAAATAAATTCTAGATTTGGTGCCATTTTAAATCACTGACAATGGCTTTGGAATTTAAAACCAGAATTTGTGAACATAGATGACTTTCATGCAGACGTCTAACACCCCTAGCAAAACCCATCTTCTTCGCCTATCAGAATGCACTCTGAATCCAGCAATCATAAAGTAGGGCAAGATAATTTTTAAATTATACAGTAGCTAGGGCACAGAACATCTGGGAGTTAAGAAATCGAGAATCGAGAGAGGTTATATATTAGACAACTTAATGACAAAGTGTCTGCTATTAACTTCCTGTTCTACAGGGCACGTGCAGTTTGATTACAGGTTTTTCTCCAGGCGAGTGCATGAGTAGTGTTAGGCAAAAGAACAAAAATGCAATTAGTGTGACCTTTTATTGTGGCACCGTTTCGATCACCAAGAGTTTGTCAAGTCGTTACAAACAAAAGAAGGACACAGAGGGCATATATAGGTAGTGATGTGGAGTGATTTGTTTTGTTGGTGGGGTGACAAAACTGTTTTTTTAAGTGACCAGTTTGTTGGTAGTGTCAAGGAATTGGGTTCACACTTTAGTTATATTCTGTTGTATATGTAGGGGAAAGATTCCTAAAATATTTTCACTGTTGAAGAGGATGGTTCTTGCACTGTGATGTCGACAACAGTGGAAGAGAAAATACGGTATCGTTTCTAGAATATTGCAGTGACTGCAATTTTCAATAATATCAGTCTGTACCTGTGGCTGTGTAATGCTAGGCTAGCGTTGTGTGTCCCAACCTTAGTCTGGCCATTGCTATTTCTTTTACACTAGTTTTATGCCTTGTGTGTTTCCACACTTTCCAACTTCTCCAGTTTTCAACGAAATTGTTAGTAATTATAGTTTTTACGACTACCTTTGCATACGATATTGTGGAGTTGGCAGTGGTATAGTAAATGTTGTATTACACATTGCTTTAGCAAAATCATCAACTAGTTTGTTGTCTCAGACTCCACAGTGTGCGGGGTACCCACTGAACGGATATATAATAATCTTCAGAGCGGTGTTCGTGAACGAGGATGAGGAGGAATATTCAAGTTCTTCGCAGGTTTTGGAGAGTTATGTAAAATCCTGGAGGCAAAAAAGCCAACATGTAGTTGTCACAGGTGTATTATTGTCGAGGATCGGGTTTGAGAAAGACTTGCCTTCCTATGTACTTATGTTCTATTCGTGATCCATTTGTGTATATGTTTGTTGTATCAGTGTCAAGGTTGCGCATTATGGGCGTAAAATTATTCTTGTGTAGTACTCTTTTGGGGATATCAATGTTATTGCTATTGGGGTAATGCAGTTCCACCGGGAAATTGGCACAAGTGCTGGCTGGTTTTCACAGTTTTGAAAGATGTGTAGGAAGGTATAGAAATTATGTGGAACCAATTTTTATAATGGGTGGGGGATAACTCATGTGGGTTCATTAATAGAGGTTATGACAGAATTCACTTTGGAAAGGTATGGATGCATCTGGCTTGATTAGTTGTTTTGATTAATTCAAATTCTTATGAGCTGCGTATTTGCAGCCCAGAGTTCATAGATGAAGAAATTTTAATGATTTATGAAATACCGAATGATCTAAAACACCCAAAAAAACTTCATTGACAAATCTTTTAAAATTGCCAGAAATACATTTTGTATCAGAGTTCAGTTTCTTAAGCTCATCAGAAGAACCATTCATAAGTTATCGCATAGAATTTAAAATAATGTTGACAAATTGGCACCCACACAGCCCAATAATCCGAACGTTTCACTTAGTAGGATCTACCAGTATTGAAGTTTGAACCGGATTGGAAGAGGCGTTCTGCTGTGAAGCCACCGCACTATCTGCATGCATACAATTTAAAAACTGGCACCTACACAGCCTGAGCCAAAGTGAGATGGATAAACCCTGAATGTTTGAAAACGATCACTGGAGGAATTCCCAAATTCTCACGAAAACACTGGATGAAAAAAAACACACAATACGTATCCCCTTTCCAGGGATAACTAATAATAATATTGCATCTGTTACAGAACATTGCCAAATTTAGTCGTGTAAAGTGACTTGTGTATACCTGCCGTCTTACTGAATGATTATTAATGAAGCGGGAAATAACTCTGGTAAGTATTCTTAAACAGTGTTGTAAATTGTTCTTAATATGTTCTACTTCAGTCAGTGTAGTTATCAGTTTTTTTAACGTGCTTGTTTCAGTCTGTTTCACACACACACTAGCAACAATTTATTGTGCATGTTTTTTTTTTCGCCGCATATTCACATTCAGTAAACTGAAAAATTAACTGAGGCAGAAACAATAACAAAACTGATTTCGGAGCATTGGTTTGAAACGGAAGAAACGAAATGATTCAAAAGATGAGCAAATTAATCTCTAATAAACCATAAGCTTGAAGCATGCAGCATGTTGATGTGTATTTATGCCGCTTGGCTACATAACGCATGCCTGACGAGTAGTACTTAGCGTGATTAATACCAGTAATTGTCTAAGTGTCAAGAAGGAAGTCGAGGTGTCGACTCGGGGTTCAACAATTTCGGAGCTCGAAGCGAAACTTTTCAAAGCCGGTTCTTCTGTGTGTGTCAGCCAGCCCGGCTGACACATCAGCTCGCTCTGCTCTACCTTAACAACTACCAATATATATACCGAGAAGTGTGTACTTGTGTGTGTTTCCACGGAGAGGGGTGCGTCCCTCGGTTTATATTCACAGGTGTATATTTTTTAATTTTAATACAAAAGTGTATCGCTGTATATACAAAGCTGTTTGGCTTTGTGTATATATATATATATATATATATGCGAAATTTTTCTGTATGAACATAGTTTAATTAGCATTTTAGTGATAACATTGTTGTTAAATGATGGTGGGCAGGTGAAGGGCAGCGTTAATGACCCTCGTGTACCCGACCTCTTGCGTAATTATCAATTAGTAAGCAGTAGTGAATAAACACTAGCTATGCACCTCAGTGTATATAACCTGTCTCGTCTTGCTTATTGTTTATGTACTGAAGGTGTTGATGAAGCAAGTGTGTGCGGGAAAAAGTGCTATTATTATCGATGTTTATAAGTCGTCGTGTCCAGTGATAAAATCGAAGTGTTAACAGCGGCATCGATAATATAAGAGCTGTTATCTCTCCACAAGTTTATAGTGTTGGGAAAGTGCTTATACAAATCCATCAGCGTTCGTAACATGCTAATAAAAATTCACCACTGGTCGTCGAAACACACGCAATTGTCATCAACCATCATGGCAAGGTAAGTTTTCTTTGACATTTGAAGTGCCGAGGTATTCAGTGTCCCTTCTCCATCCTCACCCTAAATAAATGAACGAATGAATAAATAATAAATAAGTAAATACAAAAATACGTAGACACATTTCGGTCGTTGCGCGATTCGAGAACGGTATCCCTGTATTTCGTAACCCTTGGCCATTTTGCCTCATTGCACGCGATTGGAATAGTGCAGAGTGCGGCATAGGTTCATAACACGCTTAATTATTAGCTTTGAAGATCTGAAGTGTAGTAGAAGATACATTAACAAGTCATCGTACGCAAATTAATACCCAATTTTTTTCTAAGACAGACTGACCAGCGTTTAATAAAGTAAGTACAATTTTAAAGTTCGTACGTACATAACGCTTAAGTAAGCTTAGTGTATACAACGTATAAATTTTGAACAATGGTCTAGACGGCGCACACATGTTGTAACCACATAAAAGTATATTATGTTGATTTAACCAAGAATAACCAAAGTAAAACACTGTGACTTAATTTTTATCAGAAGAAACATTCTCCAGTTGTTACAAAAAAATCATTACTAAAATTTGCACACTATCATTTACACGACTTAACACCAAAAGACAATTAAAGTTTAAAGCTCACCAGAAGATGCATTTTCCAGTTATTGCCCAGAATCCAACAAAGTTTGTGCCTACACAGCCTCAACACGTGAAACTTTTCATCCATTTCATACGATGCTTCAGCACTGAACATTGATGCCCTTCACAATTATATTTTTAATAGAGGAAAGCGCTAACCGTGAAGGGGTGGGTCATACATAGCCTGTAAAACGGGAGGTTAGGTGAGGTTCGTCAGGAAACAGGAAAAAAGTGTTTCCTGACGCGGGTCTTGGATAATGACCCGCCGTTGGAGCTTTTGGTCATCCGACCGAGGCCTTCTGCTGGCTTACCGGTCAACCCCTTTAAAAATTAATGGTTATAATTATAACCATTTGTGGTTGTGTACAAAGAGAGGCATTCCAATTCGATCTAAGCACGAGGAAGATTAGGTAAAATAATACTATACCATTTAGAGATTAAAATTAGCGAAATAGCACCTACATACTCTCCTAAATATACTGACCTAAGTATGATACAAGAGTTCTGAAATCCTGAAGGCGATCAGAGGAGCCTGTCCCCACACATGCAGATAGTCCCAGAATCGTGCCCAAAATGCATTACACTACCGTGGAAAATCTTAAGCCGATCGAAAAAGGCTGTCTTTAAGAATACACGAGTTTGAGAGAAAATAAAGAAAAAATGTTGCCTTCCCTCATTGAATTTAAAAACTCCACCAAAAAAAAAAAAAAAATCCGTTTTCTTTTCTCCTTTTATTATTTTTTTATAATTCTCTACAATCCTGTAAATAAAGTATTGGATTTTGTATAAAAATCTAACTTGATAAAATACGTAAAAATTTACAAATTCACACCCACACTGCCTAGACTACAAAAATACTTCCAATAAAGATACACCAGCATTTAGGGTTTGAAGCCGGTCAGAAGAGGCATTCTATAATTATTCCATTGGAAACCATTTAATAAAATTGGCAAATTCAAATTTACAAAGCTAAAAGTAAGTAAGGTTGGCTTTAATAAAGCAAACCAATGGTAATAGTTTAAAGCCTATCAGAAAAAGCATTTTCCAATAAATTATCTCATACGTCTAAGATTTCCAAAAGGAAAGTCCATTGCTTAAGAATGTATATATGACCATTCGTTGACCGTATGTATACCCATACGTTGTATGCGTAATACAATCGCGTATCCCACATTCAAGCGTACAGAAATAACGATAATATTTTGAGTCACTAGGGCCTAGGAACTATACATATATGTATATATTTTTTTTTTCCTGGAATAACTAAGTAGTTATTAAATAAGTTATTTTTTTTCTAAATTACATGTTAATTGTACTTGCAAAAGGTACTTGCAAACGTGCAAATCAAGTAATGGCCTTGTTTAATAAATTTTCCTTTTTATTTGCAGGTAAGTAAAAATTCCCAGCTCCTCGTGGGACAGACGTCACATCATTACCCTGGTAAGTTCATGTTACTGTCCTCTTTTTGCACTGGATACAAATTTTCGCAGAGGATTAAAAGTAGTTAATATAGGCGTAACAGTACGACATAGGCCTGCTAGCATTAAGGAAGACCTACTCCCCACCTCTCCTAGACGTCATCAAACTTTTATTTTCCTTGGCTAGCCTCGAGATCATACCTCAATTTTAGTTACATGTGATATGCTTAACATCTCTTGATAAAAATATTGTACCTTTACTTCCTGTAAGACAAGGATATCAAAGCCCCATTCTTGAAATAAGACCCCTCAAGGGGGGGTTCCTTGACGCTGGTGAGGGACTCTTGATTTAGGGAATTGGATGCGTGCTCCAGTTCCCTGAATTGAGCCTCAATACCTCCAATCATCCCCCCTCCCTCACAAGCGCTGTATAATCCTGCGGGTTTAGCGCTCCATGATTAGATAAAAAATAGCCTCCATCTTTAGCATCTGAGTGTTTCCAGAGCGAAATCGCTGTAGCTCATTGCAGTGTTTATAACAACGATTTCCCTATATCTATTTGTCCACGTACCAGACCTGATATCACATTTGCCTAGTTTCTTAGAAGTACCTGCTAAACATTTCAGCATATTATTGATGAAGGAAATATTCAGCTACGCTGGTGACGAATCTGACCAGCAAAATTGTTGGAGATAACCATTACCTGGTGAAAGACCTCCACCTCAGTAACCAACAGGAATTGTCACGTGGAGACGAATCTCTGCTGATTAAGAATCGGACACGTATATGTTACCCAGAGTCATAGTGCTTCTGTCTTTCCCTGCGTAGTTGGTGGCGTGCAAATGACTATGGAACACATTTTAAGTCTTCCGGTTTTCCCCATAGTTTTTATAATTACAGTAGAGATATTGGAGCCTCTATTTAGGGCACAATCTCTCCCTAGAACTGGGAGATAAAGAAATGGTCATCTCCCCTTATTTCTTTTTGATATCCATAATAAAAGTTGGTCTTATTGAGAAAGGAATGGATACAGCTTCCAACAAGGAGATTTGGTGTTCTTTACCGTTTCCAGACTCTGGGATTGCGAAGCCGTCTGTTCTGGGTTTTCCAGCAGTTTCAGTCTAGCAGAACATTCAAGGAGAGGGATGATTCCTGTTACTCATGGGATTTTTGCTTTGTAGCTGGGGGCCCCGGACTGCAGCATCTTAACCATCATATCTTGTATTACGTCCATGGATAGTGTGGTTAATGACTTTCCCTGATTAAATCGGGGTGTCCCTGTATGTGGGCGATGTTAAAGTAAACTGTACCATCTCTACTCTTGGGGAGGCTGCGTCTAACAGCTACCAGTTTTTCAATCAAAAGACGGTGGCAGTTCATTTTTCTAGTCCTGGCTTTAACACCCTGTTTTGTAAGTGCAACTCCCATATTTGATATTTGATCGTCTATTGACATTGGTCCCTCATATGAAGATCAAAGAGGATGCTTTGCGTGCACTAGACATTCTTACGGTTCTTTCCCACCGTACCTGAAGGACGGATTGGCGTATCAAGTACCAAATGAATGTAACCTTTTTTCTCTCCAGGCTAGAGTATGGTTGCCTGATAATCTCCTCAGCCAGCTCTTCCCTACTACACTTGTCCAATCCTCTTCGTTACCTTAAGATTTTTGTATGCACGGGAGTAATCTATGTTTTCTCTTTCGAGAGCCTTTATAATAAGTTTGGATTTTCGCCACGATGAGATATATGCCTGTACTACCTGCTTCGAATTTGGAATATACCTGGCTTATGCTGCAATTTTTGCAGAGGAGAGGGGAGAGCCTCGCTCATAGTGCGTAGATTGGTGTTCGGATGTGGGCTTCTCTCCAGTATTGTGGCTTCTCTCCCTACCATCTTTGGACAGTGCATTAGGTTCGTTTTTGTAGAGGGTGAATGGGGACGCCAAAGTGTCGAGTCATGGTGATGACTATGGCTAATTTCTTGCAGCATAAATTTAATCATGTTTGAAGGACAAGTATCTTTACAGATAGGCAAAGGAGCGGCCGTGGTGTTGGCTTTTCTGTGTTCGCCCGTGAGGACTCGCTTTGGGCAGTTACCAAGTGTGTGTTCTCTCTGTTCACTGGCAAGCTCTACACAAGACTCGCTTCTTTCCTCCTGATAGCTAGAATAGTTGGATTCAGTTCACTGCTTATTCAAAATTCCACTGTTTTGTTTGCTCTGGCTTAGCATACGTCTGTCCACCCTCTGGTTCAAAAGATTCAGGAGCAATTAGCTAGTCTCCTCGCGCAGCTTCTGAACAACAAAAGAAATCGTATTTTTATGATAAATCTCTGCAGATTGAGGGTTGGGAACAATCATATCACTCAGAGCCACCTGTTTACAGATAGTCCTCCACCCCCCCCTCCTTGTGTGCAGCTGAAACTGGAACACATGTTAACAGTTTGCCCACAGCTGAGGCCTTTCTCCTCATCACAGTTTTTATAATTACTAGGGTTCCTACGGGGATCTCGGGGAACTTTTAGAGTTAACTTTGACAAATAATAAGGCAATAACTGATGCTGATTGTTTTAACTTGAGTTATAGTATCTATTGTTTGTGTTATTCATGCTAGAAGTTTTTAGTTATTTTTTTTTTCAGCACTGTATAACCCTGGTGGTTTAGCGATTAGTTTTAATTAGAATAATTTGTATAATTTTATTTTCGTATGACCTGCTTGGCTAAAACTTTTCCAATATCAAAACTACCTATCCCCTCGCTTGCTTCATCACAAAACGCACTTTATCGTATGTAGGTACTCCCGTGCAATAAGTATATTTCGAGTGCAACATTGTTTAGCTTGAGGAAACTATCCTTGCAGACCAACTGCAGGGAAATCTAATAATTTTTTTAATTAGGTGGTCTCGGTTAGACGACCAAAAACTCCAGTGGCAGGTCATAATATGACTAAAACCCACGATTGGGATTCGCCGCCCAGCTCTCGTTGTGAGAGGTTGCACCTGAGCTGGTCCCTGGTGGCAGTTGGTGAAAGCAGCGGTTTTTCTTTACAAAACGGCGGAACAGAGTAAGAGAAGAATCAACACTGTCTGCATTGAAGTGCTTAAAGGGGTCATTTATCCTAGCACTGCAGATGTGCTGTTGCCGGCCATCATACGGGATTTGTACGGTATACATCAGAAGGAATTATATGGAATTTCTCTTAACGGATCGGCAAGGATATTCGTCAAACTGTTGGCAAGCAGCATTTATGACCAGCTGGTTGACAGATTCCAAGAACAGCGTTTGGAGGTGAACCCTGGCTTGGAAGTAATACTATGTGATGTATCAAGATATTTTATATGGATTAAGATAAGAAATGTTCTGTTTGAGGCGTTGGAACAGGACATAAGAGATGTCTTTAGCCAATACGGTGTTATTCATACTGCCTCTGTCGGGAGATGGACTCAGGGGTTCTATGCCGGGTTTCCAGAACGATTCTATTCTTTGAAAATATATTTGCAACAACAAATCCCTTCATATGTTGTGATGGAGGGATTTCATATGCAGGTCTGTGACATGCACAGGTCAGGTGCGTACATGTAGGATCTATGGAACCACAGGTCATGTAGCAATGGACTGTGAACAACAACGGAACCAGCAGTCATGCCGTTAGACTGAGATGGTACGCAAGGAAACTACTGATGTGCCAACTCAAGAAGACGTGGGCGTGGTGGCGACGGGCAGGTGGAGTGATGTAGTGGAAGAGGCAGAGAACCGTGTATATACTTTGCCGGAGGGATCGCAGAAGCAAGGTTCTGCGACTTAGGAGGAGGCTCTGGGACGAGATGATTTAGATTTTGGGCTCAGTGTACCTATGATGGAAGGCCTCAAAAATGTGTTAGTCCACTCTGCGTGGAATCACTGGACAGTGAGGTGCCAGTTGGTGTGGAATTGGCAGGTGAATCTGAGGAAAATGTTGGTAGGCTGAGTGCTTGTGAAGGAGACAAGATAGGAACATTGGCTGTGCAGGTAGTTAGTTGGTGTAGAGGTGCATCAATATGGTAATGGTAATGATTAGGAAATGGAGGCTCTGACGTGTTCTCGGAAAAGTTCGAGTGTTGTGACCGAGGATTATGTACTAACTCCTGGTCAAAAAAGTGAGTAAAAAGACGTGGGTAGATGTAACTAGGTCAGAAAAAGGAAGGGGGGTGAAAGTGAAGACCGGGAACGGGGAAAGTAAGAAGTTTAGTGGCTCAGTGGGTGATAAAGTACAGGACGCAGGTGACAAAGGTCGGCCTGGGAAGGATGGAATACAGAAAGTACAGCGGCACAGAGGAAAGCCCCCCTTACAGGCTGTAAGTTTTACAATAAATGTGAATGGCCTCCGAGCGAAGGTAAAATGAAGATGAGTGGAAGTGACTTTTAGGTATGTGAATGTGGATTTATGTTTCATTCAGGAACATAATTATAGAATAGGGCGTGAATTGTGTATGAATGGTTTCCAGATATATGCGGGAAGTTCAGGCAGATTCAAGGGGACGGGGTGGCGATAGGTGTTAGTTTCAAGCCCTTTTCATCTAATAAATTGGGAGGAGGGGGGAGAGGGTAGGGTGGTGAGGGTGGATGGAATGTGGGTCGAGACGAGGGTATACTTTATTGGTGAGTATTTACCAGCGGTCAATAAAGCGAAAAATAAAAGATTTTGTATGGGATGATTTAGTTTTTTGAGAGGGTTGCCATTAATTACAGTAATTGGTGGGGATTGGAATTGTGTAATTAGGAAGAGAGATGAAGAGCCAAGGGGTGCTGGATGCGAACTAGGGATTTTAAGGGAGGTGTTGGGTACAGTAGGTGTGGTGGATGTGCTGCAGGGAGAGGGGTTAGAGATAAAGCATACATTTGTTCGAAGAGAGTTTGCAGCACGACTTGACAATATATGTTACAAAGGCGATTCAGGTTGGGAGGATCCTAAATTTGGATGTAGGTTTTTCAGATCATAAAGGTGTTATTGCGGAATTAGAATGGCAGGGCATTGTTAAGGTGTACTACAGTTACTGGAAATTAAATGTTCAGCTCTTATCAGGAGAGGGATGTTGCACAAAATTTGCCGACTGGTGGAAGGTATTGTGGAATGATGGGAGGTGAGAGGAGGATATTACCAGGTGGTGGTATAACATAGCTAAACAGAATATTAGGGAATATTATAAGAGGGAAGCTAGGATAGATGTGCAGTATCGTTATAGATTACAAAGTACTTAGAGGGGCAGTTGACGTATTATTATGACAGGGGGGAGGGGAGACATCAGGAGGTGGTGGCAGGCGTCCCTGATAGATTGAGAGAGATACAGAATGAACGTTTTCATGCTATAAGGGTCAGAGGGGTAGAGGATGTCTTATGGGGTAATATTCCGTCATCGACAGTGCTACGTACGTTCCGTAAGTGACGGTCTGACATGACCATGATGTCATTATGTGTTAAAAGAGGAGTTGGTGGGTTACAGAATGAGACAAATACTTACAACGACCGAGGCTATGAGTTATTATGTAGAGAAATGGTTTGGTAAATATTTATCTGCGAGAGTAGGAAATGAGGTGGCGAGCAGTGTAGTTCTGGAAAGTATCAGGCCTAGGATAGGGGACAGTGAACGGGAGGATATGGGCGGGGAAATAACTGAGGAGGAAGTGTGGGAGACGGTTCAGGGGATGCAGGAGGGGAAGGCACCAGGAATTGATGGAATTCCAAGTGACTTTTACAAATGTAATTGGGATGCTTTAAAGGAATGTTTGACGTGTTTATTTAATAGAATGAAAGATAGTGAGAGTATGGGTGGAGATCAAAATGTTGGAGTAGTGGTTCTAGTGCCAAAATAAAATTAGTGGTCGCTATAGAAGATTATAGGGCAATAACTTTATTATGTGCAGACTACAAGATTTATGCGAGAATTTTAGGGAATCGTATCAAAAAGGTTTTGGGGGAAGTAATAGATGAGGGATACCTGGTAGATGCATGAGAGAGGGGCATGGAAGGATTAGGGATTTCATAGAGGCTAGGGTGGAGGGTGGGGTTCTAGGAGTGAATTGGGAAAGAGCATATGATAGCGTGGATAGGGAAATGCTTCTATCTGTTATGAGAAAGCAAGGCTTCGGTGAGGAAATTCTTAGATGGGTGGGAACTATGTATAAAGGGGCTAGTGTACGAGTCCAGGTGAATGGGAAAGTAGGTGAGGTAGTGTGCATGGGGAGGGGTTTGCAGCAAGGGTGTCCCCTGTCGCAAATATTGTTTGCCTGCATCCAAGATCCTTTTTACAGGTTAATAAGGGAGGGTGTTAGGGAGCAGGGAGTAGGGGTAGGCAGTGACACCGGTATCGTCGGGTATGTGGATGATACCACTATTTTAATAGGTGGTGAGGAAGGGATGTGTAATGTAGGAAGGATTATAGGTGTGTTTGGCGAAGCGACTGGGTTAGGTGTAAACAGAGTGAAGTCAAAATTGTTAGAGGTCGGGGCGTGGGTGGGGGGAAGAGGGGGTGATGGGTATGGATGGACTGTGGTTAAGTGCTTAAAAACATGTGGTGTGAGGTACAGTATTGATATAGGTGTGGCTAGGGTGGAGAACACTGTGGTAGTAGTGGAGGCTGCGATAAAAAGGATGAACGGTTGGAAGCCGAGTGATGTAACACTCTTGCAACATGTAATAGCAGTGAATGTTTTAATCTATAGCAAGTTATGGCATGTGGCAGCAGTGTTTCTGCTTGATGGAAAGGAAGTATCGAGATTGCAGGAGAAAGCGCTAAGGTATATATGGGGATTTGGTAGGCACTGGCTGCATAGGGAGGTGGTTATGACGCCGGTGCGGAGGGCTGGGATGGGACTCGTATCGTTGCAAGATTGTGTAATGGCAACATATATGAAGCATAGGTACTTGGGGGTAGTAGGGGTGGGGGGTAGGAGGGAAGGAAAGGTAATGCAGGAGGTACAAAAGTGGTGGGGTGGCAAGGAATTGAGAAGATTTGAGGATATGTTGCGTATGCTTTTGGTGACAAGCAAACCGAGTAAAGTGAAAGTGTGTACTCTGGTTAGGGTGGGGGGACGGGTCTGGGGGAGAGAGTAGGCATGGTGTATGGGGAAGTGACATATCCAATGTATGATTGGGACAGGGTGTGGCAGGGTTTTGATAAGTTAAAGTTGTCGTCCCAGGTATGTGTGACTGTGTATAGGTTCTTACATGGGGTGTTAGCCTCTAAAGCAATGTTGTATAATATGGGGTTAGTAAGGGGTGGGGGATGTGATAGATGCGGTGAATTTGACACAGCTTACCATGCAGTTTACTTCTGCGAGGATTTATGTAGGGTACTGGATTGGTTTGGGAGGGTCATACGTGCAGTGGGAGGTGGGGATTTGTCAACATTGCGAGCATTGAGCTTTGATATAGGCGGAGTAAGAAGTGATGTAAGAAGAGCTGTTATTTAGTGGCGAATTACTTGCACATGTCTTGGGGGATGAAGGATGTAAGGGGTGATGTGAGGATAAAAGCACTTGCGGCGAGGGTTTACAGGACAGTTCGTAGGAATAGGGATTTGTATGGGAGGGCTTGGGAAAAAATGTTTCCGGAGCCTTACTGGAAGCTGACTGTAGGAGATTTGTTAGTGTATAGGTATACAGACTAAAGGGGTTGGAAGCCTAGGGGGGAAAGGGGAAAGGGGCAGGGGGAGGGGGGTGTCATGAATGGGAGGGGATCCGTGTAAATGTGTATTGGTAGGAGTAAAGGAAGTGTATGGTAGTGCATGTAAGAGGGGCGTGAGGAATGGGGGGGGAGGCGGGGTTGCCCAGGTAACGTTTTGGAAAATGTACTGAGGTCGGGAGAGGTAGGGAAAGGAAGGTAATGTATGAGCAAGTGACTGGGAGGGGGTGGGTAGGTTCATGTCAGGGGAAAAGCAATGGGGGCTTTCCGTGGTGCAGTATTGTCAAGTGTACGGCAAAAGCATATAATGTGATAGTTCAGATATTAACATGGTCAGAAGGATTAGTGGATTTAGTGTAGGTTATTGTAACTGTGCCGGCTTCAATATTGTTTTATTGCTTTGAATGTGATATTAAGAACACTAAAGTTAGAAAATTTTAGGAGAAAGTACTGGCTTTATGTATGGTACTGTTCGTTGCTTGGGTTTTGATGTAGGTTTTGATGTAGGTAACGATGATCCCGGTCATAGCGACAAAGGTCAATATATGGGAAAATACAATTTATTATGTGAGTTGTCTCTTTTACTAATATTCTGTATTTGATGTGATGTGGATGTATGGCCATTTTTTGACTATAGTGATAATTAAGTGTTATTAGAGTTTCTGGTATATGTAAGTAATACAGTAGAAACATATACTGGGACCAGGTTGTTACGTTGATTAATATGGTTCCAATTTTGATGACTGTATTTTGTATGGTTTGTGAATTTTAGTTTAGCTTAAGGTTAGGGGGAAACGGTCTTAGTCCAGCAATTGGCAATTAAGGTCTGTATTGGTCGGACTATTTGTTCAGATGTGATTTAAATAAACTTAATGGACAGTAGTGTAATATTTTGTTGTTTGGTGTTAAATATGTGTGTAATTTATAAAACGAAGGTATGTGCTTTTTAATCTAGGGGTGATTGTCATGATGTAAATAGAAGGGAATGTGAAGGGGTGGGGGGTATGGGATAACGGTACGGATATATTAGGAATTGTACGGTTCGCCTACAGGGCTAGGTGAAAAATTTGTAAACTTGTACATGGTACAAAATTCATGATCTGTAGTGGTGTTTATCTGAGGGGATATGTGTAATATGATGTTGTTCATTGTTAGGTCACAGGAAGTAAGGGGTATATAAAATATTATACCTGATCATCAATTGAATCAATCACTGGTTAGTGTACAATGTACACAATGTACACATGAGGAATACTAGATTTATGTTGGATTTGGTGTGTGTATTGTGCAGAGTTGTATTTTCATGTGTATATATTGACAGACAAAAGGGTTCAGATCAGATATGCTTAAAATGTCATGGTTTGATGAGGGATTGTGGGGATTATGGGGAATAAACGTAAAATATCCTATGTACTGTTATATTGTATAACAGATAAAGGTTTAGGTTAATATATGTGTGTATGTATGACCGGTTGTTATGCGGTCCCCCCTTGTATTTGTGTGGTTGGTATAATGTTTTTATACAAAATACATATGTGGGATGGTTGCTTTGTTAGGGGAAGTGTCTGTTATAGTGAAGTTTTTATAATTTTATTGTGACAGCACAAGGACGGCTGGTCAAGGGTGCTTACAGACTTAGGTCCCTAAGGGGTTCTAAGAACTACATTTTGATACTGTTGATGTTAAATGAAGTTATATTAGGGAGGTTTGGGTACTCTTTTGTTTTTGTGAATGGGAATGGCATGCACTGTTAAAAAGTACGAAAGGGTTAGGTTAAGTTACTTTCCATGATGTCCTGGGTATGGATTGTAGCATTGTATATCTGTATGTTTATGATGTTTTTTTATTATTATATGTGTGTGCTTTGTACATTAATGTTCTTTTTAAATAAAAAAAAATAAAAAAAACCGCGTTAGGAAATATACTTAGCTGGATGAATCTTATTGAAGCTAGCTGGCCCAGTGTCTTACGCGACGGTCTGTTGTTTTGAGACTCTGACCCCTGGTTCGAACTCCACCCGTGGTATGGTTTGTTTGCAATCATGTCATTACGATTTCGTGAGTCACGTTAGCAAAGATTTGTCCTGTTTCCTAATGAATCTCGTCTAACCTAACCAATCATGGTCTTTGTTTTCGTTACCAATAGTAAGATCGTACTTCATATATCCAACCTGTACATCTGGAAACTAGTCTCCACTATAGCTTCCACGAGGTTAAGTGAAAACCGGGTTTCAATTCGTTAATATCTACAAATCTCTCTCCGAAGTAGGTACCTGGGTGTTAGTCACCTTACACCTGCTGTTCCTGTTCACCCATCAATAAAATGTATACGAATATTACTTAATTTTGCCGCGTAGCTTGAAAAGTCTGCGTCGATATCATTTCCCATCAGTTCCCAACCAAAAAAAAAACATATTAAGAGCATTCTTCGTTAAGCACAAAGTGAAGAGCTGTGTCTTGTGAAAAGCTTCAGTGTGTGTAACTAGCTGGAAAACACTTTTTTTTTTATTGCAATCCTTGTCAGATATAATTCAACACATTGAAGTTGCTGTATCTGCAATGAATATTAAGTAGTGAAAAAGTCTTTTTCTATCACTTTATTTTGAAAGAATTCTGCTCATTCTGATGAAATTAGTTTTCTTTTTGAAGGGTTCAGGAATGTTAAAGAAATTTTCCAGCAGTCAGCCACATGATAATTGAGTACAGTGATCACTAAATTTTACATACCATTATTTCTACAAAAAATACATTCACTCATTTGTACCCATATACAAACTCACACACAAGTGTCCATACATAAAAAATCAAGGACATATACATACGCATATGAATACATACGTTTATGAATACATATTTTTATATTTTTGCTCTTAGAAATTAGTCACCACTCTGCACTATTCCTTATGCATGTATTAGAGGCGGCTGGGCTTATAGAATACAGGGTTTCTCGCCTCGCAAAGGGACCGAAATAGTTAGTTATTTAACTTATACGTTCACATACACACTGCATGTGCACTCGTATAAAAATGTACATGTATTAACAAGCACATACACAAGCATACATAGATACATTAACACGCACACATACGCATATGCACAGTGATGCGCACACACAAAAACATGTACAAATGCACAAATACATATGCATATATATGATATATATATATATATATATATATATATATATATATATATATATATATATATATATATATATATATATATATATATATATATATATATATATATATATATGTCGTGCCGATTAGGTAAAACTGGTCAATTAGCAAGAACTCATCTAAAATTAAGTCCTTTCTAAAATTTTCTCTTATACGTTTAAAGATATATTTTTTTCATTTATGTTAATGTAAGAATTTATAATTTTGTACCAAGAGAAACTTTGAAAACCTACCTAACCTTATTACAACAAGCGCAATTTAATTTAGCCTAACCCAACTAAATATATTTTAGATACGTTAACATTAATTTAATAATAAACAAACACAATGAAATATATTTTTTTCGTTATGTTCAGAATGATTTTGGCGAAATTATTGCATACACAAATTTTCGCTTGTCTTATATGGCAAGGTGAGCGTTGCTATTTAAGCCAAAATCGCAAGTTTTACCTAATCGGCACGACATATACACTTATACACGCGTACACAGAGGCACACACATACCTGTGCACACACATGCATAGGTACAATCCATGCATGCATACATAAGCACACACACATAGAAAATACATATGCACATTTATACATATACTCTTCATATGAAGTTGCATAATACACAAAATTGTAAATTGGTTTATAAAGGCACATATGCACACATTTACACATGCATACATACGAAAAGTGTACATAAGTGCATGCTTGTTCCAAACAAGGGAAAGGTACAGTGACAAATGCCTGCTATTTCTCCATTACAGATGTGACCGGGTGTGGACTAGTGAATTGCTCATTACTTTATAATTTGTTCATGATTGTAACCATGTATAAACGTAAGTAAATTTACTTACATGATTCATTACCTTTTGTACCTTGTTCAGCTATCAAACTTTGGGGCCCAGTCTCTGGACCCATTATGTACCTCTGTAATCTTTTGACTACCGCCCACAGGATAGGTATGGGCTGCATAATAAAGATTTTAAATTATTTCTCTCTCTCTCTCTCTCTCTCTCTCTCTTTTCTCTCTCTCTCTCTCTCTCTCTCTCTCTCTCTCTCTCTTTCTCTCTTTCTCTCTTTCTTCCCCCCCCCCTCCCTACGATAATTTTGTCATTTAACTCGAGCTGGTTTATCAGACCTGAAGTTGTTTATAAAACAACCTGACTCCAAGTACTTCTCTTCAACTGATTATCTTCATTTACATAGCATGTATGCTTTTGATACTCTACTGTAGCTTTCACGTTTCCTGTCTGTCTCGCGTTTAAAATATTGAGACATGGCCTGTCTTGTAGATCCCTTCCACTTGCCCTGCATCCAATAATTTGCAGCAGATTTTCACTGAAGATACAAAGAACATTGCTGCTATCTGTTTCAGATACTTTCGTAATTCTTTGTCAGGTCCCATGCTTTTCATGGCTACAACTAGTTCATGAATTTCTTTGCCTTTTTTTTTCCATTGTTGGTTTTTGTTCACTATAGTTTCTAATTCCTGTTGGTGCAGTCGTTCTCTTTGACTATTTGGTGATACACTTGTTTTTACTGAGAAAAAACCTCTTTAAATCGTTTCTCACACTGTCTGTTCTAGCGAGATCTCTCATTCCTTCATCTGTCTTTTGTTTACCCATCGTTCTCATAGGGTATCAAAATTCACAACCGCTTCAGTCTCCCAGGCAACATTCCTTCCCGAGTCTCTCAACATTCCTTCCCGAGTCTCTCAACATTCCTTCCCGAGTCTCTCAACATTCCTTCCCGAGTCTCTCAACATTCCTTCCCGAGTCTCTCAACATTCCTTCCCGAGTCTCTCAACATTCCTTCCCGAGTCTCTCAACATTCCTTCCCGAGTCTCTCAACATTCCTTCCCGAGTCTCTCAACATTCCTTCCCGAGTCTCTCAACATTCCTTCCCGAGTCTCTCAACATTCCTTCCCGAGTCTCTCAACATTCCTTCCGAGTCCTCAACATTCCTTCCCGAGTCTCTCAACATTCCTTCCGAGTCTCTCAACATTCCTTCCCGAGTCTCTCAACATTCCTTCCGAGTCTCTCAACATTCCTTCCCGAGTCTCTCAACATTCCTTCCCGGGTCTCTCAACATTCCTTCCCGAGTCTCTCAACATTCCTTCCCGAGTCTCTCAACATTCCTTCCCGAGTCTCCCCCAAACCACTTCATTCCTAGTACCTCTCTCTCCCTCACACACAAATCTTCCAGCGTCTCTTGACCCACACCTCTTCAAGAGTTCCCTGTCCACACATCTTTCATGGTCTCGTGGCCCACACCCCTTCCAGCTTTCACCTTATTTCACCCCTTCTACTGTAATCCCCCCACGCTTCTTCTACTGTCCCACTTGAAATACCCTTCCATGGTTTCAACACCCACAACCCTTCCAATGTAACCTCAAAAAACCTCTTCCACTATCTCCTCGCCAGCCCACTCTTTCCTCAGTCCTAATGCCCTACCACACCCCACTTACTGTCCCCTCAAGCCCTTTCCACTGTTTTCCACACTCCTCCCACAGCCCATTCCCACCGTCCCTCTCTCAAAATTTCCTCCTCATTCCCAGTTTCACCTCTTTCTCCGTTGAAAGGAGCGAAATAGAGCTGCAAAAAATTGATAACAAGGCTTTTAAAAAGTCATTTAGAACAGCATTTCGACTTTTTCTGGAGGCAATTTTGGCTTCTTCAGACTTTCCCGGGTACCTTCTGATTTAATTATGAGCCAAGAAAGAGGTCGTTTGCACATAACCGCATCAAAAGGAGAATTCAAAGAGACTTATACAAGGTTTTGGTGATTCACCTGCCACTGAATACCTCCTTTAAGATGAACCGCATGCCAAGCTTGCCAAAATGTGAGGAAAAACTTGTATCGCGTCTTAATAATCTTGTTTTTCACTTTGTCCCTAGAAAATATATTTGAAGAGTGTAACGGAAAGTCACATTCGGTATATATACCTCCTGGACAGTATGTCAGCTCGTCTCGTAGAAGGTAAGTCAGTACATCTCGAGGACGGTAACGCATACACAGGACGTCTTCTGAAAGTCAGTGTCTCCTGGATGGTAAGTCAGTAAGATAGTATGCCTCGCGTAGGAAAAGCCTTCCACTGATACCTGTTGTATAACTGTACCTGGTTGTGAGTATTTTTCCACCCTCGTTTAGTCAAGCAGTCTGCTGCTAACAGCGACCAGCAAAACTACATATTAATTACAACCTCGTGGATCTGGCACTTATAGCAAGTCGTGAATAAATTTTCTCTGCAAAACTCCAACAAACTTCTCCATCTCTCGCAGGGACTCCTCTCCACCTCCATACGCTACTCTCCTCTGTTGAATGCTAATCCTTGTGGCGTATGAACATGTCCAATTTTAATTCATATATATATGATCACTGTGTTCTCATCAAAATAGCTCCAACAAAATGATACACGTATCCCTGCTGTGTCCACTGTTTAAGATTTTTCTCCCTTGTGTTGACATTCGCTTTAATGGGATGGGTTTGTTTAGTTAATTTGACAATCTAGCTCTCAAATAAGCCTAGGAAACTCAACAGAGAATTGATGCATTAAGTAAGAGTTGGCAATTAGATAAGTTTAGATTTAGAAAGGATATGGGAAAGTATTGGTTTGGAAATAGGGTGGTAGTTGATGAGTGGAACAGTCTGCCTAGTAGGGTTATTGAAGCCAGGACCTTGGGTAGTTTCAAATTTAGGTTGGATAAATTCATGAGTGAGAGGGGTTGAATTTGAGTGGGAATTGCACATAAGTAAATAGAATTATCAAAGCTTATTTCTTGGGTAGCATTGAAGATTGGGTTGAACAAATATTCTGTTAGTGGGATGTAATGTGAAGGACTTGCCTAGTATGGGCCAACAGGCCTGCTGAAGTGTTCCTCCTTTCTTATGTTCTTATGTAGTCTGGTCACTGACAGGACACTATACACGAGCATTATGACTGATTTATATACAGAAGTAACGAATAAGAGTTTAGTGTTACTGAGCATCAAAGTGTACAATAGGCTCTCCCAGCAGATTTATACAAGTGAAATATAGGAGTATCAGTCATTATAGAGAAATCTAACTTAAACAAAGTTAACCTAACTTAACCTAACCTAGTCTAACCTAACTTAAAAAAAAATAACGAATACCGAGAAATTTGCTGCAAATCTTATGTGACGAGCTACATAGAGCTCAAGAGGATGGCTTGCCATCTCCCTCCACAACTCTCCATCTTCCACCCCCAATCCCTCCATCGTGTGAATGAATGGTTCAGAGAACCGACGAGTTGGTAAATTAGACACATATGCAACACTTGGGTATCTTTAAAGATACCCAAGTGTTGCATATGTGTCTAACCCTCCATCGTATTCCCACTCCATCCCTCCACCGTATGCCCACTCCATCCCTCCACCGTATGCCCACTCCATCCCTCCACCGTATGCCCACTCCATCCCTCCACCTCCCAACACCACTTTCACTGTCTACTGATAATCATAAAGGTAAGATAATGTACAGTATTAAGTATTTTAAGTCTTGAAATACTTCAAAATGTCAGTAGGAGAAACATCTGAGGATATTATTTATTGCACACTTATTACAGGCTGCATGTGATATTTACAAGCAGCAGAAGCCAGTTACAGGCTCCAGGACTCAGTTGCAGGCGTCACCTTTACAAGTATTAAGAACATAAGAACATAAGAATGGAGGAACACTGCAGAAGGCCTACTGGCCCATACAAGGCAGGTCCTTATCAAAACCACCACTACCTAAAAATTTATTCCGTACTCACGACACAAATCAAACCCAGCCCCTCCCACTCATATATTTGTCCAATCTCTTTTTAAAGCCACCCAAGGTCCTAGCCTCTATCACAGTACTCGGAAGATTGTTCCACGCATCTACAACTCTGTTCGAAAACCAGTACTTGCCTATGTCCTTTCTAAATCTAAATTTATCCAATTTAAATCCGTTATTTCTCGTTCTTACTTGGTTCGATATCCTCAGTATTTTATTAATATCTCCTTTGTTTATGCCCATCATCCACTTGTACACCTCGATGATATCTCCCTCATTCTACGTCTCTCCAGAGAGTGGAGATTCAACGCTCTAAGTCTATCTTCATCGGAGATTTCTTATACTGTAAATCATTTTAGTCATTCTTCTTTGTATGTTCTCCAATGAATCTATATCCATCCTGTAGTAAGGAGACCAAAACTGAGCTGCATAATCCAAATGAGGTCTCACTAGTGATGTATAGAGCTGTAAAATAACTTTTGGACTTCTGTTGCTTATACTTCTTGAAATAAATCCTAGTAATCTGTTAGCCTTATTGCGCACACTTAGGCACTGTTGTCTTGGCTTTAGATTTCTGCTTACCATGACTCCCAAGTCTTTTCACATTCTGTATGATCAAGCTCAACTTCACCTAGTTTATAAATTCGAGGGATATTTTCATTACCAACGACAAGCACCTTACACTTGTCCACATTGAACTTCATCTGCCACTTTTCAGACCAAGACATTAATTTATCCAAATCCTCCTGGAGTTCACTGTTATCCTCCTCAGAATGAATTATACGGCCTATTTTTGTATCATCAGCAAATTTACTCATGTCACTTGCAATTCCTTCATCAAGGTCATTAATGTAAATTATGAACAACAATGGGCCCAAAACTGATCCTTGTGGAACGCCACTAGTGACAAATCCCCATTCAGATTTGACCCCATTAATGGAAACCTCTGCTTTCTATTGGTAAGCCATGCCTCTATCCATGCTAGAACTTTACCTCCTATACCATGAGCTGCCACCTTTCTTAAGAGTCTCTTGTGAGGTACTCTATCGAAGGCCTTACTGAAATCCAAGTAAACTATATCATATTCTTTATCACTGTCTACTGCCTCAAATGTTTTATTGAAAAACGTCAGTAAATTTGTCAGGCAGGAACGACCTCTCGTAAACCCATGCTGAGATTCATTAATCAAATTATGTTCTTCAAGGTGACTTCTGATAATATCAGCTATAATTGATTCTAATAATTTGCCTACTATAGACGTGAGGCTTATTGGACGGTAATTTGATGGAATGGACTTATCCCTGATTTGAATATAGGAACTACATTAGCTATCTTCCACATCTCTGGCACAACACCAGTTAGGATGGACGTATTAAACACATTCGTTAATGGCTGACTAAGTTCCATTTTGCATTCTTTAAGTACCCTGGAAAACAACTCGTCGGGTCCCGGGGACTTATTTTGCTTCAGTTTATCTATCTGTTTGATAACCATGTCCCTCGTGACAGTAATATTAGTTAATTTGAATTCTTCAGGAACTGAATAATTGTTAATTTCTGGAATCTCATTTACGTCTTCTTGTGTAAAGACTGACAAAAAATAGTCATTAAATAGAGAACACATTTCCAGTTCGTTATCCGTCAGCTGTCCATTCCCAATTTTCAGAGGTCCTATCCTTTTCCCTCACCTTCGTCCTGTACACTTGAAAGAACCCTTTTGGATTAGTCTTTGATTCATTAGCAACCTTAATCTCATAGTCACGTTTAGCCTTTCTAATCCCCTTTTTACTTCTCTTTCAACTGAACATATTGGTCAATAAGGTTAACATCTCCTTTTGATGCGCCTATAAATTCTCTTTTCTCCCCTAATAAATGTTTTAGCCTCCTGTTAATCCATTTGGGATCGTTATTATTTGACCTAAATTCTCTCTGGGGAATAAACATACTCTGTGCACGTTGTACATTATTAAGAAACAAATCATAAACGCAGATCCCATCGTAATCGTTAGCTAGATTACCCCAGTCGAGATTAGACAGGTGTTCCCTAAGTCCAATATAATCGGCAGAACGAAAATCAGGAACTTTTACCGTATTATCCCTATTCTCGTACTCCCATGTAATATTAAAAGTAATGGATTTGTGATCACTAGCTCCAAGCTCTTCAGTGATCTCCAGATTATTTACAAGAGTTTCTTTATTTGACAAGACTAGGTCTAGCAAATTATTACCTCTGGTAGGCTCCGTCACACACTGCTTCAGAAAACAGTCCTGAACTACTTCCATAAAGTCACTGGACTCCAGGCCTCTTGTACTGGGCATTTGCCAGTAACGGTATCACAAATCACTTAAATGAAGGCACAATCGGACACATAAGTAACTTGCCTCGTATGTATTCAGCCCAACGCCAAGTGAATTATATATACTTTGCAAAAAACACAAGGGTTCACAGTAAAGAATGTTTAACGGCAGGGGTTCACAGTAAAGAATGTTTAACGGCAGGGGTTCACAGCAAAGAATGTTTCCCGGCAGGGGTTCACGGCAAAGACGGTTTCCCGGCAGAGGGGTTCAGGGCAAAGACGGTTTCCCGGCAGGGGGGTTCAGGGCAAAGACGGTTTCCGGCAGGGGGTTCAGGGCAAAGACGGTTTCCCGGCAGGGGGTTCGAGAGCAAAGACGGTTTCCCGGCAGGGGGTTCAGGGCAAGGACGGTTTCCCGGCAGGGGAGTTCAGGGCAAAGACGGTTTCCCGGCAGGGGGTTCAGGGCAAAGACGGTTTCCCGGCAGGGGGTTCAGGGCAAAGACGGTTTCCCGGCAGGGGGTTCAGGGCAAAGACGGTTTCCCGGCAGAGGGTTAAGGGCAAAGACGGTTTCCGGCAGGGGGTTCAGGCAAAGACGGTTTCCAGGCAGGGGGTTCAGGGCAAAGACGATTTCCCGGCAGGGGGTTCAGGGCAAAGACGGTTTTCCCGGCAGGGGGTTCAGGGCAAAGACGGTATTACATCAGGGGGGTTCAGGGCAAAGACGGTTTTCCAGGAGGGGGGTTCAGAGCAAAGACGGCTTTCCGGCAGGGGAGTTCAGGACAAAGACGGCTTTCCGGCAGGGGTGGTTCAGGGCAAAGACGGTTTTCCGGCAGGGGGGGTTCAGGGCAAAGACGGTTTGCCGGCAGGGGGTTCAGGGCAAAGACGGTTTGCCGGCAGGGTGGGTTCATGGCAAAGACGGTTTGCCGGCAGGAGGTTCATGGCAAAGACGGTTTCCCGGAATGGGGGTCAGGGCAAAGACGGTTTCCCGGCAGGGGGGTCAGGGCAAAGACGGTTTTCCGGCAGGTGGGTTCAGGGCAAAGACGGTTTGCCGGCAGGGTTGGTTCATGGCAAAGACGGTTTGCCGGCAGGGGAGGTTCAGGGCAAAGACGGTTTCCCGCCGGGGGGTTCAGGGCAAAGACGGTTTCCCGGCCGGGGGTTCAGGGCAAAGACGGTTTTCCGGCAGGGGGGTTCAGGGCAAAGACGGTTTCCCGGCAGGGGGGTTCAGGGCAAAGACAGTTTCCCGGCAGGGGGTTCAGGGCAAAGACGGTTTCCCGGCAGGGGGTTCAGGGCAAATACGGTTTCCGGCAGGGGGTTCAGGGCAAAGACGGTTTCCGGCAGGGGGTTCAGGGCAAAGACGGTTTCTTGGCAGGGGGTTCAGGGCAAAGACGGTTTCCCGGCAGGGGGATTCAGGGCAAAGACGGTTTCCGGCAGGGGGTTCAGGGCAAAGACGGTTTCCCGGCAGGGGGTTCAGGGCAAAGACGGTTTCCCGGCAGGGGGTTTAGGCAAAGACGGTTTCCCGGCAGGGGGTTCAGGGCAAAGACGGTTTCCCGGCAGGGGGTTCAGGGCAAAGAGTTTCCCGGCAGGGGGTTCAGGGCAAAGACGGCTTCCGGCAGGGGGTTAGGGCAAAGACGGTTTCCCGGCAGGGGGTTCAGGGCAAAGACGGTTTCCGGCAGAGGGGTTCAGGGGAAAGACGGTTTCGGGCAGGGGGTTCAGGGCAAAGACGGTTTCCCGGCAGGGGGTTCAGGCAAAGACGGTTTCCGGCAGGGGGGTTCAGGCAAAGACGGTTTCCCGGCAGGGGGTTCAGGGCAAAGACGGTTTCCCGGCAGGGGGTTCAGGGCAAAGACGGTTTCCCGGCAGGGGGGTTCAGGGCAAAGACGGTTCCGGCAGGGGGTTCAGGGCAAAGACGGTTTCCCGGCAGGGGGTTCAGGGCAAAGACGGTTTCCCGGCAGGGGGTCAGGGCAAAGACGGTTTCCCGGCAGGAAGGGTTCAGGGCAAAGACGGTTTTCCCCGGCAGGGGGTGGTTCAGGGCAAAAGACGGTTTCCCGGCAGGGCGGTTCAGGGCAAAGACGGTTTCCCGGCAGGGGGTTCAGGGCAAAGAGGGTTTTCCCGGCAGGGGGTTCAGGGTAAAGACGGTTTCCCGGCAGGGGGGTTCAGGGCAAAGACGGTCGTCTGACGACTACCATGCCGGGTTCAGGGCAAAGGCGGTCTGACGACGACCATGCGGGTTCAGGAAGGACGGTTTGACGACAAACCGGAAAAAATAATAAAGCCAGTCAATTGGCAATTGTAACAGTTGGTTATTAAACGAACTTGCTTGCCTAGGTCATTGCCATTAGTGTAGATAACAAATTCAGCTAACCAGTGTGACAAAGATAAATCTTAAAACCTATCCAAAATTGTCAGGCCTGTTAATCTTTCTTCTGCTGTCCTGTCTACCCACTATATATCTTAATGTTCTATTTTACTCTCATTATCCCCTTCCTCACTCTTATCAGTCCAATCTTAACCCACACCCCAAAATTGCGCTGTCAATCGCATAAGTACGATCTGTTGATTATCTGCTCACCTAGATTAGTATGACTGCTAGGGTGTTCTAACACTACCTACTTCCAGCTGACACTTCAGGTTTCATGGTAACCATTGTATTTGTCGACGAATGGTTACGTACTCTGCGCATGTACCAGTTGAACTAGCTGTCTGCAGTTGGTTTTCTACAGGTTCCAAGGCCAGGCGGCAATGTCTTGAGTCTGTCGAAGACAGCAGAGTCAGGTACTCTTGTGCTGGGTATCGTGAGAAAAGGCAATGTCAATGAATCTCCAGTACCTGGACGGCTACATACATCACAGTCAAGATAGCCATCAGAGATGGGGAATATATTATACTTAGAAGATAGTTTTGGTTTGGCATATATTCCCAGATTTTAGTATGGTGATACCTATCTCGAGGCATATGAGGATCTGAAGGTAGAAGCGCCACCTGAGGCTAAGTAACTTCACCTAGACCTTGCTTTCTCCGCCTGCAAGATGAAGACAGCCTCCGGCACATAAGTAGGGCACCCCATCAATGATACCCTCATCCAATCAAGCAGTGGCCTACTGCACCTGAACATGGTTTATTATGACAAGCAGGAGTGTGGTTGTGTGATGTACTCAGAACACAAATGAGCACTCAGTGCACGCTATACTGAGTAACCACCAACACTAGCCAGACACTGTTGGGTTGGTTACTAGGCACTAGCCAAACACTCTTTGTAAGACCATTTATAGGCAGCTGGACCCCTGGCACTCTACAACGCCATTTACAGGCAGCATAACTCAGGCTCACTACAAGGCTATTCACTGGAAGCTGGACTCAGGCACTCTCTCAAAGGCCCTTTACAGGCAGCAGGACCAGGCATTCTACAAGGCCATTTAAGGGAAGCTGGACCCAGGCGCACTCTACAAGACCATTTATAGGCAGAAGGGCCCAGGCTACAATTTTCAATTATATAAAAAATGGCACGGTGTTCTAACTTGTTTCCATGAACTCTTTCTCGGGTTGTGTCCGTTGAACCTTTTTTTGTTTTTTAAAGCTAACTGGCGTCTCTTCTCTCACACTTTGGATTTGTTTACTCAATTTATCTAGTCTGTTTTGGGGTTGTCCTCTCTCTATTTTGCATTTCTGTATTTTTCTGTCTTTTTGTTTTTGTATTTTTTTTTTTTGTTTACCTTTTTCCTTTCGGATCACTTGTTCTGATATTTTTTTCCGTTTTTATTTTGTTTTCTTTGTTTTTTCTCTTTCGAATGTTGCTCTTCTGTTCTTAGTTTCCTGTATTTTTCTGTTCTTCATGAGTTTTTTTCTTTCCTGTGTTTTTGTTTCCTATATTTCCTGTGTCTCTAGGTTCTCCTGTGTTTCCTATTTTTTCTGTATTCCCTTTGTTTTTCTGTATTCCCTTTGTTTTTCTGTATTCCCTTTGGTTTTTGTATTCCCTTTGTTTTTCTGTATTCCCTTTGTTTTTTGTATTCCCTTTGTTTTTTGTATTCCCTTTGTTTTTTGTATTCCCTTTGTTTTTTGTATTCCCTTTGTTTTTCTTTGTCTTCTTGTGTTTACTATGTTTTCCTCTCTAAATTTTCATGCGTTTACTAGTATTTCCTGTGTTTTCTGTTTTCATATGTTTTCCAAACTTTTTTTTTTTTTGGTACAGCATTTTCCTCCTGTATTTTTTTTTTGTTTTGCCAATTTTTTTGTTTCCTGTAATTTTCCTGTATTTTTCCTGCGTTTTTCTCGTATGCTTCCTGGATTTTCCTGCTCACTGTCTTACCAGTGTTTGTCATGTGGTATTAACAGCACAGATGAAAAGATGTCCTCAGGCTCCAGAGCTGGAGTCTGACCTCAGACGTCACATCCAGTCTTATATCTCGAAGTAATTCTTCGATAATTTCACATACACTTCAAAATAAATTATAAAAAAGGTAAAGAATAAGAAGGCACAATACCGTGACTTGAACAATACACAAATAACCGGGACATAGGGAGACGAGCTAATGACGAAGTTTGGATCTGATTTTGACCATTTACAATGACTTGTAAATGGTCCAATTTGACCATTTACAAGTCATAAGCTTCTCTATCCTGTGTACTGGATATTCAGTATTAAAAAAACGTATTAAATACTATAGAAAAACTGATAGTTAACCAGTATCATTGCGTTATGACACATGGCTCCCTCTGTCAAGTAAAATAGTTTACTGTCCTCTCCATGTGTATCCACTGATCTTAGTGTCCACTCTGTTAGGATGTTATCGTCTTGCTGAATTGTGACTTTATGAAAACGTGTAAAAGATAAGCTTTAAATCTGACTAACTTCGCTTATCTAGATATTTTAACCAGTTAAAGGGTCAAATTGTTGGTTAGATTTTGCGTGTCTGTGTTAAACCCTGACAAACAAGGTAAAGGGTGTGTTGAGAAGGGAAGCTTGTTTATATTTATTCTAGTGGTGCTAGCATTGTAGACTCTATTTAACGGACGGGTGATCGAGCCTTCACCCTTTGTTTGGCTTTGTAGAAATAAATAAAATAAGACATATTTTTCTGTTGGTCAGCCTCCCTCGGTGTCCATTAATTATCCTTTCGTATTTGTGTTTACCATGTTTTATCCTCTTGGCTACCTGTCCCCTTCAGGTTTTCACACACATTGCTTTTTCGACAAGGGATAGTCTCCCTTGAATCTACGTCATACCCAACAGACAGCCACGAAACACACAGCAGGGTCTCTTGTTTTCTACTTTTCTTATATATCAATATATTGTTTATATGAGATTACATTGCTAAAATCGACACAGGTTTTCAAAGAACCTGCTCTAAGATTAGTCTCGATATAATATTCCTAGAGATATCAAACCAGACATTCATTGTGAACTAAGTGTTGTGATCGCTGTAGCTTAGTAGTTTAGCACCTCGCTTGATTAATGACTAGGTTCTCCGTGGTGAGGTCCAGGTCCTTGATATTGTTTACACCTCGCTTGAATTAATGACTAGTTCTCGTGAGTCCAGGTCCTTGATAGTTTACGCACCTCGCTTGAATTAATGACTAGGTTCTCCGTGGTGAGGTCCAGGTCCTTGATATTGTTTACGCACCTCGCTTGAATTAATGACTAGGTTCTCCGTGGTGAGGTCCAGGTCCTTGATATTGTTTACGCACCTCGCTTGAATTAATGACTAGGTTCTCCGTAGTGAGGTCCAGGTCCTTGATATTTTAACCTCGCGAGGGCTAGGCTAGGTCAGGTAAAGTTTGTCAGGAAACAGGACAAGTTTCCTGACGTGGGTCTTTGTCATATGATGACCCCTTCTCCCCTCTGGAGCTTTTGGTCATCTGACCTAGGCCTTCCGCTGGCTTACCGGTTCACCCCAGCCATTTAATGTAGTTTTTAATCGGACTGTTATCCACGTAGAGCTAATAACCCAAGTCAGACAGTGTACTTTTATCACCATTACGCTCCTTTGGTTATGTCCCAAAGAATGGGATCTGCAACAGAAGACTAACCCTTAGGTATCTATTCAATGCTAAACTAGTTCACTATTAGACTTGGTTAAAAGACAACTATTTCCCTGATATCCTGATAGTTGTCTGTGGTTTCTTGAGGACACTCTAGATTTCTTCATCGTTTTTAAACCACTGTACGCGTGGGGTTAAACCCATGGCATGTGAGTGCGTAAACCACTGGGCCACCTGCATCGTTATTATTAATTAATTTTTATTCCTTTCTTATGCAGTGTCAATATTGGTAGAATTACCGACAATATGTTAAGTAAAAGGACACAAAAAAAAAGCTCCTGGAGAGCGAAAGGTTGCCACAATAAAATGTCTCATTAGTTGCATTTGTGTCCTTTTACTTAACACTTATGCAGTGTCGTCGCATTTTCAATACGCAATGCAATGAGACACTTCAGTGTTCTGTTTTTTTATCTTAACCTAATTTAAATTCTTATTGGCATATAGGAATGCAAATAGAGCAAATCTGATACAAAAAATGTATAGGAAGATGAAGAAAGGAATATGGAAAAAGAGGCAAATGGGAAAGAGGGAGAAGAGATGCTAGACATTGTGAAGGAGAAAAAACGATGAGGAAAAGGTAGGTAAACGAGGGTAGGAGCCGGCACGTGGATAAACACAAGAAACAACGCAAGTTATAATTGTAACAATGTTTCGCTCAAGGAGAGGGAAACATTATAATTAAGGCTTACGCTGTTTCATGTGTCGTTGTCGAAGAGGAGGAGGAGCAAGAGGAAGAAGAGGACGAAAAGGAATGGGAGAAGAGAAAGAGGAAGACGACGACGCAATGGAAACAAAGGTGGTGGAAAAGATGGCAGACAAAAAGGAAGTGAAGGAAAGATAAATGTGGACATAGAGAAATTAAAAAGAAATTTAGGACACTAAAATGAATTAAACGAGAGAGAGAGAGAGAGAGAGAGAGAGAGAGAGAGAGAGAGAGAGAGAGAGAGAGAGAGAGAGAGAGAGAGATAGAGAGAGAGAAGATAGAGAGATAGAGAGATAGAGAGATAGAGAGGAGAGAGAGAGAGAGAGAGAGATAGAGAGAGAGAGATAAGAGAGAGATATAGAGAGAGAATATAGAGAGAGATATAGAGAGAGATATAGAGAGAGATATAGAGAGAGAGATATAGAGAGAGATATAGAGAGAAGATATAAGAGAGAGATATAGAGAGAGATATAAGAGAGAGATATAGAGAGAGAGATATAGAGAGATATAGAGAGAGAGATATAGAGAGAGAATATAGAGAGAGAGATATAGAGAGAGATATAAGAGAGAGATATAGAGAGAGAGATATAAGAGAGAGAGATATAGAGAGAGAGATATAGAGAGAGAGATATGAGAGAGAGATATATAGAGAGAGATATATAGAGAGAGAGATATATAGAGAGAGAGATATATAGAGAGAAGAGATATAGAGAGAGAGAGATATAAGAGAGAGAGATATAGAGAGAAGAGATATAGAAGAGAGAGAGATATAGAGAGAGAGATATAGAGAGAGAGAATATAGAGAGAGAGATATAGAGAGAGAGATATAGAGAGAGAGAGATATAGAGAGAGAGAGATATAGAGAGAGAGAGATATAGAGAGAGAGATATAGAGAGAGAGAGATATAGAGAGATATAGATATAGAGAGATATAGATATAGAGAGATATAGATATAGAGAGATATAGATATAGAGAGATATAGATATAGAGAGATATAGATATAGAGAGATATAGATATAGAGAGATATAGATATAGAGAGAGAGATATAGAGAGAGAGAGATATAGAGAGAGAGAGATAGAGAGAGAGATAGAGAGAGATAGAGAGAGATAAAGAGAGAGATAGAGATAGATAAAGAGAGAGATAGAGATAGAGATAGAGAGAGAGATAGAGATAGATAAAGAGAGAGATAGAGAGAGAGTATATATATATATATATATATATATATATATATATATATATATATATATATATATATATATATATATATATATCGATCGATCATTAACAAGGTAGAGGAAGCACTTGGGGTAGTTAGATGCAATTAGTGTGAGTTAAAACAGATGAAGCACTGGAATGCTGGTAGCCAGGATGTTTGTGTTGGTAGGTGGTGGTGAGTAATGGGTTGTAATGCTGGTAGTGCTAATGATAGTGGTGTAGGTGGTGCTGCTGCTGGTGATAGAAGTTCTTGTGTTTTTATGACTGGTGGTGCTTATTTATGGAGGTACCAGTGGTGGTAGTGATGGTTGTAGTTGTGGTGATGGTGGGGATGCTGGCGGGACTGTTGATGGTACTGGTGTGGTGGTAGTCTTGGTGTTGCTGATTGTGCTGGAAATGCGTATGGTGTTGATGTTTGTGGTATTGGAGATTCATTTTGGGTCGGTTGTGGTAGTGTTAGTGGTGTTGGTTGGTGGCTTTGGCAGTGTTGATGCAGCTGCTATTGTTAGTGGTATTGGTTGTGCTGATAGTGGTGGTAGTATTAGTAGTGTTGCTAGCAGGTGTGGTGATGGTTGTTCTGGCGGTGTTTGCAATGGTGGTGTTTGGCTGTTGGCATCGTTGGTGTTGGTTGCTTTAGTGGTACTGGGATGTTGGCCATGTTGTATGTATTTGTGGTCATAGTAGGAACACTGGTGGTGATCGTATTCTTAGTGGTGTTTGGAAGTGGTTGAGGTCCTATTCGTCATAGGGGTGTTGGTGGTACTTGTGGCGCTGGTTGGTGATAGTGATGATCACTGTATTGTAGGTGCTGTTGGCGGAGGTCTTGAGGGTTGAGAAGCTGTTATTGTTTGTCGTGATGGTAATGTTGATTTTGATGGTGCTTGTGATGGTGGTGGTATTTTTCGTGTAAAGTGTCGTTAGTAGTCTTGACGGTGTTAGTGGTGTTGATGTTATTGTTAGTGATATTGGCAAGTGTGGCGATAGTTCAAAAGGATTTTGCGGTGTTAACGGTGCTGGTGGTGTTTTAACTTCATCAAAAAAGAAATAAAACACCGATTAGAATGACTACACATCTTCATTAGCGAGACGTTTCGCCTGTACAGAAGACTTTTCATTCTAACAAAGAGGCATGAAGACTGAGACTTACATACAAGAATCAGAGAAGCACAGCATCTGAATGCAACACATGTGGGGCGGGACTCACTGGTGGAAGTAAACTTGACCCTAAGATTAGGCATTAGTAACCTCCGGCCCATCTTATGCACATGATCTACTTACACCAGAAGATTTCTCCCACCTGTGAAGACGTCTTCAATTGCTATATCTTTCCATATCGTCTATAGTTCCATTGCTAACCTCTAGCCACACGGTAAAAGCATAACCTAATTCCACTAATTTCTCCCCCGGCTACCATACATAACCCTTCGATCTCGTACCTCTCTATTAGATAGCAAATGCCTGCGAAACGTATGTTCAATACAGATACCCAGGTGTTGCACTTGTCTTATGTTATTAATGTTTGCGTTTATGGGGCTGGTGATGGTAACGTCTGCATTTGTGTTCCTGGTAATTCTGATGTTTTTGTGTTGGAGTTAGCAATGCAGATGTCAGTATTGGTGGCGATGAGGCTCATCTGTTATGAGGCAATTAACCCCTCTAAAACTTCCTTCTTGCGTCGAACTTTTCCTCTGACGTCCTAAATTAATATGATTCTGACGTCAATCATAGACTTCTGACATATTTCTGAGCTCTTAAGAAGGCAGGAAGATCAATGAATGCTGGGGGAAAAGATACAAGTCTAAGAAGCTTTTTTAAACCAACAAAATTAATTACCTCTGGCGGCAACAGAAAAAAGCAACATTCACATGTCATCCTTTGAACCAGCAATTAAGGCAAGGCGACGTGACCCTGTGGAGAGGAAAGGCTTTTCCTCGAGCGAAAAGTTTTCTCTAAGGTTTCCTTAAAATAAAAAGTGTTAAAGGCTTTCCTCAAGCGATGTATCATTTAAGGCTTCCCATTATGTGAAAAGTGTCGTATACGATTCTACCCGAAACAAAGCATTCTCTGGGGCTGGAGTGGTTGCATTAGCCAATTCGATTGAGGGGTCATTCGAGACTTGTCTAGGACTTTAAACTGATAGATTATAGAGGTATGGGTGTTTGTGGAAACAATCAGGCTGTGGTATTAGGCCTGGAAACAGCAGATATTTCCAGGATACCCCAGGGTTATGTTTAAAAGATAAGATTCAAAATAAAGTTGTTTGTAAATGCAAAACAATTGATCAACAAACAAAGAGAGATAGTAGAGGGCAACGAGTGACTAGCTCCCTTGAGGTTTACTATACAAATAGTAGGAGTCTAAGAAATAAGATAGATGAGCTAAGATTACTTGCAAGTGCAGGTAATATAGATATTATTGCTATAACAGAGACCTGGTTCAACCTGAAAGATAGAGAAATGCCTTCCGAGTGCAACATTCAGGGTTACAAACTATTCCACACTGATAGGGTCAACAGGAAGGGTGGTGGAGTGGCGATGTATGTCAGAGATAATTTAAATTGTTGTGTTAGACAAGATATAAGATTAGAAACAGCTGACACAGAATCTGTTTGGCTACAGTTTCTCGAGGGTCGTGAAAATTAATTTTGGGTGTGATTTACAGACCCCCAAGCCTGATAGGAGCGCAGTAAGCTGCTATGGGACGAAATTCATAAGGCGTCTAGATATGAAAATGTTGTGTTAATGGGAGATTTTAACTTTAGACACATTGATTGGAACAATGTGACAGGTAATCTTGAGTCTAGTGACTTTCTGATACGGTTCAGGATTGTTTTTAAAACAGTTTGTGACAGAACCAACTAGAGGTAGCAACTTGTTGATTTGGTTCTTGCTAACAAAGAATCACTAATTAATAATCTTGAGGTTAATGAAGAGCTTGGGGAAAGCGATCACAAATCACTTAGTTTTAATATATCATGGAATTACCCAGGTAACTGCAATCAAGTCTCAGTTCCAGACTTTCGTGTAGCCGACTTCATGGGGCTGAGAAATTACCTAGGTGGGCTAATTGGGATGACCTGACTATGGGTCAGGTAGGTGGTTTTGGTTGCCAATATGACGTTTTTCAGAGCATAGTTCTAGCTGCCCAGACAACTTTTGTTCCAAGTAGGGAAATTAGATCTAAAAAAAATGATCCTAAATGGATGAACAATAGATTAAAACATCTCATTGGTCAAAAGAGAGGCATATATAGGCGTATCAAAAGAGGGGATGGACAGATAAGAAATCAATATTTTCAATTAAAGAGAGAAATAAAAAAGGAATAAGAAAAGCAAAAAGGGATTATGAGGCTAAGGTCGCAAGGATTCGAAGACTAACCCAAAAGGGTTCTTTCAGGTATACAGAAGTAAGATTAGGGACAAGATAGGCCCACTTAAGAGTAACTCAGGACAGATCACGGACAGTGATAAGGATATGTGTGAAATTTTCAATACTTACTCCTCTCAGTTTTTACTCAGGAAGATACTAGCAGAATTCCAGAAATAATAAATTATGTAGAACTGGAAGATAACAGACTATGCCTCGATTGGGGTAACTAGTGACATGGTCCTCAGACAAATAGAGAAATTAAAACCTAACAAATCCCCAGGCCCTGATGAACTGTTTGCAAGAGTTTTAAAGGAATGTAAAGAGGAACTTAGCAAACCTTGGCAAATTTTTTCAATATATCACTACAAACTGGCATAGTGCCAGACAAGTGGAAAAGGGCAAATGTAATACCTATTTACAAGGCAGGTGACAGGTCCTTAGCTTCGAACTATAGACCAATAAGCCTTACCTCCATAGTTGGTAAATTTATGGAATCAATAATTGCCGAGGCAATTCGTAGCCATCTTGAAAAGCATAAATTGATTAATGAATCTCAACACGGTTTTTACAAAGGGGCGTTCATGTCTTACGAATTTACTAACTTTTTCACTAAGGTGTTTGAGGAAGTAGATCATGGTAATGAATATGATATTGTGTATATGGACTTCAGTAAGGCTTTCGATAAAGTTCCACATCAGAGGCTACTGAGGAAACTTAAGGCACACGGAATAGGAGGAGAAATTTTTCCTGGGTAGAGGCATGGTTGACTAATAGGCGGCAGAGAGTTTGCATAAATGGAGAGAAATCAGAATGGGGGCGTGTCTCAAGCGGTGTTCCACAGGGGTCAGTTTTGGGCCCCTGTTGTTTACAATTTACATAAACGACATAGATGAGGGAATAAATAGTAGCATAAGTAAATTTGCTGATGACACCAAAATAGGCCATCCAATTCATTCAAACGAGGACATTAGAGCACTCCAGGATGATTTGAATAGACTGATGCAGTGGTCGGAGAAGTGGCAGATGCAGTTTAATGTAAACAAATGCAAAGTTCTAAATGTTGGGCAGGACAATAACCATGCCACATATAAGCTGAATAATATAGATCTTATTACTTGTAATTGCGAGAAGGATTTAGGAGTTCTGGTTAGTAGTAACTGAAGCCTAGACAACAGTGCATAAGTGTTCGCAATAAAGCTAACAGAATCCTTGGCTTCATATCAAGAAGTATAATAACAGAAGTCCTCAGGTTGTTCTTCAACTCTATATATCTTTGGTTAGGCCTCATTTAGATTATGCTGCACAGTTCTGGTCACCGTATTACAGAATGGATATAAATGCACTGGAAAACGTACAGAGGAGGATGACAAAGTTGATCCCATGTATCAGAAATCTTCCCTATGAGGATAGACTGAGGGCCCTGAATCTGCACTCTAGAAAGGCGTAGAATTAGGGGGATATGATTGAGGTGTACAAATGGAAAACAGGAATAAACAAAGGGATGTAAATAGCGTGCTGAAAATATCCAACCAAGACAGGACTCGCAGCAATGGTTTCAAGTTGGAAAAGTTCAGATTCAGGAAGGATATAGGAAAGCACTGGTTTGGTAATAGAGTTGTGGATGAGTGAACAAACTCCCGAGTACCGTCATAGATGCTAAGACGTTGTGTAGTTTTAAAAATAGGTTAGATAAATACATGAGTGGGTGTGGATGGGTGTGAGCTTGTACTAGGTCAGATGCAGTGCTCCTTCCTTAAGTGAATGTAACCTGACCTGTACTAATTCCTTAAGTGGAAGTGACCTGACCAGGTGGTCGGCTGGACAATTATATGAGTGGGTGCGGCTGGGGTGAATTGGTCCTGACTAGGTTGTGCTACTAGGTCCAGATGCAGTGCTCCTTCCTTAAATGAATGTAACCTGACCTGGCTGGGTCGGGGCATTGGCTTAAGCCGTTGGAGATTTGGACCTGCCTGCATGGGCCAGTAGGCCTGCTGCAGTGTTCCTTCTTTCTTATGTTCTTATGTTCAAAGCCTTTCCTGAAGTGAAAAGGGGTTTCTATGAAGTGAAAAGCATTTCCCAAGGCATATCCTTCATTAAAGATTTCCCCTTTAAAACATTCCTTCATGTGAAGAGCTTATTCCCTGAGCTTTCCTTGAAGACACAAATTTTCTGCAGACTTCCACTGCAGTGAAAAGGGTCATACATGTCTTCCGGTAAAGGTTTGATTGAAAGAATAATCACTTAGTTTCGTGAAAATAGCAAACTTACTTGCATGGTAGTATAATATTCTCACATCTTGGAAAGGAGTGATGGACAACTGGTCTTAGATTACATCCTCGATTCTCGTTTGGTGTCGGGAACTCTATATAAAAATGGGTAGGGCAACAGTTGGGACTTCTACATATTATACACTGTATTTTAAAGTCCGATAGTCATTGACATGCAAAACGAGACTGCTGGTTCTGTCCGCTACACTACTAACTATTTGCACACTTCGATTATTAATACAGATGTTTCCCAGATTGCTTGATTATAGCCACAGTGTTTTTTCCCCGTTTGATAAATACAGACCTTCCCCAGATAAAAGAATTTCTTCTACCCACCTTCAAGAAAGGTTACAAACCATTCACACGTGTAAGGTCTTAACAGAGCTCCTCCCAAGAAGGCTCATTTTTTAAAATAAAGACCCAACAAATGCCCCCGAGCCGAGCTGAAGATATGCTTGTGATGAAGGACGTCGTTAAGATTTTCCAAAGTGTTGACGAGACTCTTAAGGAGAACCACATCTCTCAGACAGTCGCTTAATATTAGGACTCAGAAAAGCGTTCCTTTATATTAGAAGTAGTGTGAAGAAACTTAAATACTTGTATTATCGATAAGATCTGATACAAATTTCTTTATTCTGGAGAGTTTAGGCGGCGGGGAATTGATCGTGGCCAACGGAAGACAGGTTAAATGACTAATAATTCCACTAAGCGAGTCACCATAGACTGAAGTCCAGCACCAGAGAGAAACTGCACAGTTTTTTTCCTGGCAAAAACTGTGTCAGAACTAGACTAACCTAGCCTCTTCCTCGTAATTTATAAAAGGCATATTCCCAGTCGACGCATGAGTAGCTACACTCGACTGTGCATATGTTAGAACTTGGTTAACCTAGCCTCTTCCTCGTGATTTAAAAATAAAAATGGCTTAGACACCTTCTGTTTTAAGAAAATATCAATCTTTTTATCTATCGTCAGGAAAAATAAAATATGATCCGAAATAATTAACACATTCTAAATTATAATACTGTTATTAAACAAAATATAAATACAAAGATATTAAAATTAATAACTAAACTAGATTATTATAATAAAGAGCTTATTTTAATTGTATTAAAAAGATAGGGTAAAAATTAGAAGCGGAATACCAAGAACATAAAAAGAGAGAAAAATAAGAACGAGGAGGCGGAGAAAAAGAGAAAAGAATAGCAAGAGCAAGAAGTAAAAGAAGTAAGTCTGAAGAGCCAGGAGAGAGAGAACAACAAAAATAGGACATAATATCCCATGCTAATATGAGGTTTAATATCCCATGCTATTAACACCCGTTCAACATGATTTGCAAGAGAGTCGTCAAGACGGGTAATTAGGGAAAATCTCCTGTAGTTAAGGAAGTAATTAAAGGTGCCAGAAGATAACTACATGGAGCAGAAATATCAACTGAGTATAAAGGTGTAACATATGCGACAATTTAGGAGGAAGTGAAGGTTATGGGGATCAGTAGCTGCTTCCCGGGAGTTAAAGCCATTGATCTTTTTGGAGAATAAAATCCACAGTGCCGCATCTGGCAAAATTCGCAAATGATTCACAATACCGAATCCCAAGATTCACAACTAACCCACAATACCGA